>JARUPY010000468.1:497500-504602 GCA_029817715.1 Melastoma dodecandrum
AAGAGTGATCTCAAGGCGCTGTTACGAACCTCAGTAAGAAACATTTATAATACAGTTAAAATTTTTGACAAAATTTTTGTAAGTAGAATCAAGGATGACATGTCGAGACAGTGCATAAAATAGTTTTTCCCAGCTACTTTAGCTTAGGATGCGGCGTACACCATGGTGGGGTAACTTGCCTCAAAAGTACAGATAGTCTCCTATATCCAAGCAGTGCCGCAGTGCCAAAATAGGTATATATGTGGATTAAACATATTCTACGGTTCTATGGCTTGGTAAGGATAAAATAGGACATACATCAGTCGATCATTCCTATTTGACTGTTGGGATTACCGCTTTTTACAACTGTGATGTGCGATTCTACGTTTCTTTAAATTTAAAGCTTATACAATGGCTGCTAGGTCCAGGGAACCCTTTTCTTGGGATTAATTCTTGGGTTTTAGTTTTCTTGGGTATCTCTCCAGTTGAACCTATCTCCTGAACAGTTACTCATTGAAAAATACTTATTATATAACTGAACTATCTGATTGTGTATCCTTGCTGAATATCAAATTCAAGAAATCTGTAAAATCCTTGTAGTGTCAAAAGGAAGGTATAGAGTTTAAGATAAAAAATGGAAGTAAACTGTAGAGCAGGATTATTTCTTTTGGTAGAAATGGGAATTCAATAGCTGAGTTAAGCAAAAATAAATATACAATCATCAGGCATAATTCCATGCATGGAATTGGTCCCTATGCCAAAAGGGCGATGACTCTGAATCAAGAGGGTAGCAAAATCATCCCCTTGGGCCATAGCCATCCTTGCCAATTTGTCCGCCACTTGATTCCCCTCTCGCCTAAATGTGGTTGACAGAGGTTCACCTAAAGTGCACTAGAAAGCGAGCTGCATTTGCCAGTGTTGGGTTAGGGTTTATACCCACAATAATTTGCAGCTCGTGTTACATGTCTAAACTACGAATCTCTGCGTATAATTGCACCGCAAACATCCTGTGATGGCCCATATTCTTTGCGGAATAGCATTCGTTATTATGGTGCCAAACTTTCGGCCATGTATGGTATTTAGTGGGCTGAATTTTTCTTGGAGAAGCCAGATATACAGTTCCCATGTTGATCCCTTATGGATCCCACCAAGGATGTTGATGGGAAGGTTGTTTCTTATTTCTGCATTAGTGTTGAAAGTGAAATCGGGAGATTGTGGAAAGTGTCCACTTTATTGGGTTGGCGGGGTTGTGCATTAAAAGCCGAAGCGTTTGTAGGTGTTAGGGCCTTGAATCTCCCTAGCATGGTAGCCTCGTATATTTGCCACTAAGCCTTCCTTATCAATGACATGGTTGTTCCTTCTTATCCAGAGGTTCCGAATATGTTTATGTAAATAGGATATTCTACTGTATTCCTTGATGCTTTAGCCTGTTGTTGGATTGGTTGCCTTGAGCCATTCTGTGACAGGTTTGGCAAAGGAGTCAATCTTTTGAGGTGATGGGGTAGGGCTCCGTCCCAGATGTACTTAGGCACAAAATGGGCAGTCTATGGTTAGGTTGCTGGACACTTTTATTGTCTTATTCACTTAATGGGCATGCATTGTGTTGATGATGTGTCTTTCTTGGAGGAGATTCTTGGTAGGAGAGTCTCTATTCCACCATTCTAGCCAGATGAATATCTTCTATTCCAGTAGATGTTTCCAGATCCCACTTAAGGTTTATGTTTGCTGTGATGCTGGCTAAATGGGGGATTATTTAAAAAAATGTAGCAAACCTTTTGTTTTGTTTCTTCCAGGATTGATTTTTTGCTTCTCTCAAATATTGATCGCTTGCATGTTTCTTTACGTATAGGAAACGGGACCTGGATTTGAACAATATCTTAAATTAAAAAAGCGGACCGCTCTTTGGCGGCTTTTCAATCTCCTTCTTAGTGTTAGAGTTGCAGAAGTTTAAATCAGAAGGAGATTCCGGGGCTTTGGAGCCTTGTTACTGGGAAACATTCAATTCAGAATATTCAAGCACTTCTTGCCCCCATTTCCCAGAGCGAAGAAGATCTTATTTCTTATGTAAGTGGTGTTCTTTTACTTGGAGTGAATGCCTTGATTTTATTCACCTTTATAATTTGATTCTGAATCCTGTTTTAGGTCTTTGCAAGTTTTCCTTGCCACCGAATAGCACTTGATGAGTTGATTGAACTGTAGTTAAATATAAATTGTGCATTCCCATGCAAAAAATGGCATTTTGCTAGTGCAGGGATAATAAAAGATTGACCTGCCTTTACGTCAAATACTTGTCCTCAATGAAATGAATTTGTCTTTCTTAAAATATCATAATGGAAAAAAATATAGTAGTTGGACTACTGAAATCCGGTGGATAGGCTAACGATTTGCAAGACGTTGACTTCAGTTAAATTTATAAAAGTGCCAAGGGTGGCACTTTCTTTTTTTTTTTTTTTTTTGAAAATTAGGATCTTTTCAGTGGACTATTGGTTGGTAAAAGTTAAGCCAAGATAGTCAGCTCTTTTCAACTGTGTGTAGTGACATTGACTGATAAAATTTACATGACAGAGGGTTGAGGGACGAAACCATCTCCATAAGCTCCCAAGATAAGGACTGTAATTTACGGTTGATTATCTGCTCGACAAAAAAGAAAGTCCATCCAATGCTCTTTTATAAGTCAAAAGAGTGCAAAAAAATATTTCTTGTTAATCCATCCATGCAAAAACACATTTGCAGATTACACCCAGAGCAATATTTAACATACTTCAAAATTTTAGTATCATAAGGTACCTGCGAGAATTTTGATCTGACAAAAAGATTGAAGACATATAATTATAAATAGCCACTTGGAAAATTTCATTTCTAAACCCATTTAGAAAAACTTTAAAGAGGATTAGTAACGTTGGCTTTCCTTTTTTTTTGGTAGCTAGGGAAGATGAAATAATCAAAAGCCAAAGTGTTAACAATATTGCTGGGGATTGTTTCTAGATGATATCGGAAAAAGGGAAAACGATGGTGTATTTTGGAAATCTTGGGACTGTTTCCTCACAATGTACTTGATCGCGGCATTTCTTCTTTGGACCTCTTTTAAGTGTTTAAACTTTGTTTAGATCATGTTATATTATGTGATACTTTTGAGAGGCTGAATTAGGTGTGATACTACCATGGGGTGAAGAATAAGATATGAGTGCCAGAGCTGTTTACTTCATGGCTTCTTCTTTCTCCATTCGTCTAGGCAGTTGCTTTGCTGTTGTGACCCAGTGATATCTCATGTTGATTTTTGATATTTCATCTGCGTGAAAATTCACATCGATATTTGTATGATCTGCAACTTATTTCAGGTTGTCCCTGTTGCTATTATGCATTTTGCTGATCCCGTGTTGGTGTACGCCTGCCTGTGTTTTCTTCTTGGTGATTTGTGGCCTTTCTGCTAGCTTGCTTCGAGTTGATATTGCAGCTCTGAGACGAATTGCTTCTTTCTATGACTACAATGAACAATGTTGAAAAATGTTAAGCAGCTATCGCCAAACGGGTTCTGTAGTTCATGCAATATCAAAAAGTAGAGAATTTTACGCCGAATCACTTTCTCGTGCTCTTGCTGGATGAATCTTTCCGCAAAAGAAAATCCAGGCATGGCTCAAACAGTAAGAAAGACTAATGAACTACTGGCTGGTAGGAGGTCATCACAGGGACTGAACAATTTTTCCTACAACACTTGGAGGAAAGCCAGTACTCTCCACATTTATCGGAAGGGAATGACATGTGGAACTTGGCTCTATAAAGGCACTGGAGAAGGTCATGAGCATGAGAAATGCAGCAAAAATAGCTCGCGAGCCAATGCTTGGGAATTTGTTCAAAGATTTCTGTCAGTATGCATCAACTTCCCTTATGCACAAAGTACCTTGAAATTATTAGCGAAAGATTAGTGACTGGGTACATATTTGATTGTTCATCTTCATTTGTAATTTTGTTTGCACGCAATTGTTTTTTAGCCTCATTGTACGCTTCTTTTTAAAGGTGGGGTTATTGTCTGAAGCTCTGCTGGGTGGACTATCCCCTTGACACAGTTAATACAAGTAATAGGTCTTCCAGAACTCCATAGCATTTTCAGTTGGCAGCATTGGAGACTGATATTTATTATTGTACTAGTTCTAAATGTATTTGCACTTCAATTCTAGGTATCAAAAAGAGTTGTTTAGCGACCCTCGACTCAAGCTGCATATACTGACAGTGATTTAATGTGTGCTTTCAAGAAGGAAAACTGGTTCGTCCTTCAGATGCAGATTCTTCTGATAAAGCAAAAATGGAACATGTGATTTTGATATGTACAATCCAGCTGAGTTGTTTGGGAATACTTTGCCAATTGTGAGGAAGCAACAAAGGGCCTGGGGTATTCTCTTCTTACTAAAGCAAAAGGAATTATTGTGGTCCATTCTGGCAATAATTGCATCATGACTTTCAAGAATGTGAGCTACCTGACATTGATTGAGAGTTTGGCTGGAACATTTCTGCGGCAAGGTCATCCCAGTTCATCTTCCTTTCTTACACGTCTCATTTTCTCGTTAATTTGGCATTTTCACCTAAGCATGAAAATTTGAAATTGTTTTTTGGTTTACAGAGAAACTTCTTCCATAAAGGTGAACAATATGGCATTTACACAGTATTTGCCAGCAATGTTGCCTGCTGCTGTTAAATCATGTAATTCCCACCAAGCTGATGGATACAACTATAATTTTTCATTTACAAACGGGAAAAAATCCGATAAGGAGACGTCTTTTGGAGGCCTGCATCTTATTGATAACTCTGTGCCGTTGGATGTTTTACTCCGTATCTGCCTTCTGAGCAGAATCATTTTATCCATCCGGTTATAGAAGGATAAGGAAGCTGAAATCTTGCACTCCAGTTTCTTTTAGTGACTCTGAGATAATGAACCCCCTCGAGGTTATACAGTTGTCTTTGGTCGAAGATGGTTTGCTGGGCTTTGTGAACAAGGGCTTTTTATTTCCCTTTGTTAAAGGGCAATATTGATACTGTTCCTTCCTTCATGTTCCCTGTTACCTTACTTTCGCGCCCTATCAGGTTTGGGCATATTTTATGTCCTTTCTGCCTCAAATTTTTTGTTTTTGATTTTCTGAAAACATAAAATGCTATGTTGTTTTTCACTGATTGTTGGGTGTGTAAAACCCTTTATGCTTCTATGGTATACTGTTAAATATGATAAATCCTACAAATGATTTAATGTTTGGTTTAATGACTTAAAACACTTTATGTTTGTCACGATTGACTTGAACCCTTGTGTTGCTGTGCTGATAAGTTTACACGTTAATTTTAGTAGTTGGGGTCATGGATATTAAGCTTTATCCAACACAAAAGTGTGTCTATCTTGTCACTAACTTTTTCATCCTCAATTCAATAGATAATCTCTGGTATAATAAATTTTAAGCATTCTCTTGATACATGGTCTACCATTTCTTTAGCAAATTTTTGTGGGCAAGATTAACCTTAAATCAATTTTACATAAGAATTTCAGCCATCGGTCTGATGGTTAGATACGATGTATGCAATTGATGCCACCCCTAATTGATATATAAAATTAATTGTTGTATGCAGATGAAATCCTGTTCAAACATGTATTGCTATGAATGCTTTTGACAAGAAAATTATATTTATTACGAATCTTTCAAGGATGAACTGACGTTCTTTCATTGAATCTTTTGCTGGGGCAAAACTGAGAAAGACATTTAAGTATAATAATATATGCACCAGTTATGTGAGGAACAAATACTCTAGATTAAATTGTTATATCAACTACTGCATGTGTTTGTTGACCAGTGAGACTTTGAAAATAGGCCTTGCTATACACTTCTATTGATTCCTTGACTGACAAACCAGAATTTGGTTTGAATTCGAAATACATCATTTTGGTATGCTTAATACGTATCTTACACTTTCTATGCCTTTACTTTCCGAATGTATAGCAGCAAATTACAAACACTTTTGTTGACTAGACTGTAAAATAATATTGATTTAAGTGAATTCCAGCTGGATTATATTGGCACAATCATAGCAGGAGATTACTGTTGCTGATTTGTACCAACTGTAAAACCATTATTTCCATTTTTTTTTTATATTTGTTTCAAATCTATATTATTGGATGATTGATGATTGCTCCGGGTGCATCAGATAACAATGTAATGCAACATGTATCTTGTTGTTGAAATGCAAAACACTATCATGTTGTTTCTAAAAAATAGTGTTGTCGTGATGCATTCTGAAGCAGTTCATTCTATATGTTGGCACAGCAATAGTCGATTGCATGTTTACAAAATCACACAATTAAATTGTGCCAAATGAGAAAGAATCACTTTTTAACCCTTCCCAGGCATTTTCGCAAATGAGGCTGCCAGAGGCTGCAGCCCATTTGGGTTCCTTTTCTATTCGACTAAAGGAAGATTTGATACAAACAATCGTGGGTAAAGACGAGCACATTCAAAGCTCCTGGATAACTACAATGGCTGTGACTGCTGCTGATGCCGTACTATCCACTTGCCCATCGCCCTATGAAAAGAGATGCTTACTTCAACTGCTTGCAAACACTGACTTTGGTGATGGAGGATGCGCAGCATCAAATTATAGACGACTTTACTGGAAAATTGACTTTGCTGAACCATCATTGCGTAAAGATCAGAATTTGCACTTCGGAAATGAGACTCTAGATGATGCTTCACTATTACAAGCTCTAGAAAATAATGGTAATTGGGAACAAGCAAGAGATTGGGCTAGACAATTGGATGCCAGTGGAGGACCTTGGAAATCCGCTGTCCATCATGTCACTGAAGTTCAGGTATGACAGCCCATCTTTTTATCTGAAGATTCTTGTAATACTTATTAAATACACTCGAGTTGTTTATGTGGAACATGTTCTCATGAGTTGATTCCTTATTGAAATTGTTACTGGCAGGTCGTCTTTTTTTTTCTAAGCTTCAATTTCACGTTTACACTCATTGGTACTTGCTGAACTTAATAGCACCATCTTTTTCTTAAAAAAAATGAAGAATCCGAAAATTTTGCTGTAATGTTAGCTTGTGATTATTGGCATTTTGTCCCACGCTATGTCCACATTTCA
>JARUPY010000503.1:0-260882 GCA_029817715.1 Melastoma dodecandrum
AGCTCGTTAAGTTGAGTACCTTGGGTGGTGATTCTTTTCAGCAACTCAAGGGTTATGTGCAGAAGTCCATGGAACCTGCATGCAAGCGGGTGATGAATTGTGTCCTTTTACGGTCATGTTCTGTTGCGTGCGTGTTCCATTCTTCAAGATTTGAACAAGATTTTTCCTTGACAGGTGACGTTGTACCATTGAACTAGAATCTGAAGTTGCAAGAACTCATCTTCTAGCTCTATTGGCAGATGAAGTTAAAAAGTTGGCCAATCGAAAGAATAAGAGATGTTCTATCTAGTGCTTAGTCAGTGGTACCCAGAAGCAGGAGCAGTCTCAATGTCACAGCTAAAGAAGAATTATGGAGAAAGACTCGTCCGAAAACTAATGTGTGAAAAATGTAATACGAGAGCTTTTCACCTTTGCAGTCGCCTGACATTTGTGCATGACCTTTTCCAATTTACGCAAACATACATTGTGGATCCTTCCCATCTTTCACAAGATGTCAAGTTAGTTCTCTATGCTGCAGAGGACCTGGACCTTTATCTTAGTCACCTATATGCTTCTTCATGTATGGAAAACAAACTGGGTGATCGTCTGATCCAAGATCAGCAACATTATCAGGTAATCTCAATTTGAGTGTAGATATTTATGCCTGTACAGGTTGCATTCGCTTGGCTGGCTAACATATTTATGCGAGTCAACATTTCCAAGGTTGAACATATTAAAGTTAGTATTGTGCTTTAGTTATATCTGAGGGGGGTCATATATGTTTAAGTTGTGTTTGAAACTTTTTCTTACAAGCTTTTGAAACCGAAAGCCTGTTTATGTGCTTCTGTGGGGGGAATGGCTTTTACACTTTTCTTGTTTTAATTACATGTTTCTCGTTTTCCGCTTATAGTTGAGAGAAAAATTGTATTACCTACTACTGCTCCTCTAACTCGCTACAACCGATGTTGTAATGCCCATAATCAAGCGAAAGATGCTTGAAGCTGTGGAAACAAATGATAAATTAAATTTCAAGTTGGCACATTCGACGATATCTAAAACTTTGCATCAGACTGAATACTCTTCAAGAAAGTCGATTCTTTATTGGAACATGGGTTTCAACTTTATGTATTCTTTTGTGCTTAAGGAATCTTGGGACTGAACAAAAAGCAAAATGCTTTGTGCTGGTGAAATGGTTATGTGAAATCTAAAAATTGGTTGAATTTACTCTCTTCACACGAATTGCTAATTATAAAGACAGAATCCGAGAAGTTTAGGAATAATATATGCTGAAAATGCAAAAGGCCCCAACATGTCTGGTTCTGAGTCAACAATTGCACAAGACAACTATATGCTTTGGTGGCAGTTGTTGATGTGCTTCCTGGTATTCATACTGCAATATTTATGTTGCAGTATATGAAGAAACAGGTGGATAGATTAGAAGAAAATCTTAAAAACTGTTTGGGCATGTGTCAAATCGTCATGTGATGAAAGATCAAGTAAGTCTTTATTGGGAATGATACTGACGAAGATGCTTATTAAAAACTCGAGAACCTTTTTCTAGTGCCTGTCTGAGTTATTCCGTTTTCTGTTTTTTCGGACTCTGAAATGTAAATGTTGAATTCCGCCAAAAGAAGTTATGTTCATTTTGTAATTCCATGCTGCTTGTGCTTGGAGAGTAATATTCATAATATTATGAGTTAGAATCCACTGAAGCACTAGGACGTGTCAACATTTAACTGGTTTTAGATCTGTTGTCATTTTCTGTAAATCAGCTGTGCTTATATGATAAATGAAACATTTGCATTAATGTATCTTCAAGTCACCTTTTTGTTAGTATGGTATCGACCCTGCAGCACTGGGCTGGGATCACCGCCACCATCCATATGATTATTACAAAATAAGTAAGGCCTATCCCGTGAGTGACATTGTGAAAACAAGAATAGAGAATCTTTAGTCAGCCTGCAAATTCTATAGAATTTCCAAAACATGTTTTGTTCGCTATCTTTATACATTCAATGCCTAACTTCCTAAATCATCCTCTTCTTTATTTGTGGATTCAGAATGCCAGCCAGCCTCAAAAAACAAATGTTGCTGCTCTTGTGCAAAGGTTGCATAAACTTGTGGGTGAGTCCCATCCATTCATCGTGCTAGGATTCGCATTGGTACTTGAAGGTCAAAGGTATCAATCAGTCTCCCATTGTTCTAGAACAAGGCTTCTTTCACCTCTGCATCAGGTCAGAAAAAAGGATACATCGGACCTACAAGAATCGGCGTGGGAGGGGAGCAATAACATGTGCATATTGGAGCCACTCTTCATAACGATGCGGTTTGCAGAACGCCTTGCAGTTGGACAATTGCTGATCCTTCTACCTTCTTTATATGAGGAGAGGACCTAGCTAAAAGACCAGAGCAAGGTACAATTTTTCGTACCATGTATACCTGCTGTTTTTCATGAAAGAAGCATATTTTATCTAAACAGTTCTTTCCATTGTTGGATATAATCAAATCATGTGGCGTCGAAATCACCGACAAAGTGAGGCATAAAAATTGTGCTGTTTTTTATAATATATTGCATCTCTTGTGCTATTTTTTTTTTTTTTTACTATCTGTCAAACGTCACTCGTTGTTCCAATGAGATGGCTTTTGCTTCTCTGAGAAACGTTTTCAGTTTTGATGGCTAATTCAGGCAACTCGTTCCACATCTTGCCACTTGATTTTCGTCCAGGAGGCATTGTTCAGGTTAGACTATGTACTGGTTGCTTTTATGCAAATTATGCATGCGTAAAATCAACCGATCGAATGGAGTATCATTGTGTTTATAAAATTCTACTCAGAAAGCTGCTTTAAGGGGTGGAACAGATTTCTTCTTCATCGTAAATATTCAGGTGACAACTTTGACTAGTTTTGCTTGCATCTTCACGTCATACTTTCATTTCCTGCCTGCTAAAGCAGTCGATTGATGTCGTTCAGGTTCCGGGCTCCAATACATGCAATCTCGCGTTGTACTATGCATTGAAACCCCTCCTGGAAAACCATTCCATTGCTAGCATAGATTTGTCGATGGGGAAAAGTGCTTTTAGGAATTCCAGATTTAAACACAATACCACATATAACCAAGGGTTGTGTATATACGTTTTGATTGGCTATTCAGAAATCGACTCGAATAGAAAGTACCCTTTCAATAAATTAGAATAGAAAGAAAATCAAGGCCTTTCCTCTTGCAGGGATCATGGATAAAACAAACAGAGTACGGAAAGAAAGCATTACTGGTGGTGTCGAAGCAGCACAAATGGACTATTTCACGCGGAAAGAACTCACCCTCGAGGAACGACCAGCACTTCACGTATTTCCTGTTTTCCATAATCGATTTCGACTTCAAAATGCGGGAAAGATCATCCCACATGCCGGTGCGAACGAGACAGACATGCCTTACTAGTTGATCCAGGTGAAATCCCCAAACCTTCGCCCTCCCTATGACAATTCCCGATGCGATGAAGATATACTGTCCCATGCAATCCTCGTGTCCTCCCCAACCCTGCAGACGACGAACTGCTATTCTGCTTTCCACTCTTCCCTGAAACTGGGGAACACTCCAGAACGGATTCATTAAAGGTTTCCCTAGTTCATCGTACACACACAACAACCACCTATTAACTCATCTGCCGGTAAAACACAAATCGTCTGGCACCGGACACTCACCCACGCATTTCCCTTTCTCTTTCCTGTTTGTTTGATTTCCCCCACATCGATGTCGTGTAGGGGATTTTGAATGTGTCCCCCAAAGCAAAAGAATCCAGAAAGGAGACGCTGCACTAGTCAGAACACATGAAGACATCGATTTTACCAACCAACACCACTACTGGTTTATGATAATTCTCTTTGTGATTGGAGTTCCCCAGACATTTTGTGGGACACACGAGTCCTTCCTTGGATTGTTATGTAATAGCCCGACATCACCCACCCACCCAACAAGAGCTGTGACTTGTATGTTGAGCGAAATTATGCATATTAAGGTTTTAGTCATCTGTGAGGAGGAGGATGACTCCTCCCGAAAGGTAAAATTATATTTACTTCCATCTTCCTTTTGTCGGTTTTGATTGGGTTTGTCTGTGAATATGTTGACTTGGTGAGTAAATTTTGGGTAGGGGTGTGGGGGAACTCTTAATTTTGAGAGAAATTTTATGATATTGTGTCAAAATAATCATATTAAACTAAATCATTGTTTTTTTTAAATTCTATTATATTGCCGTTGGAAATTTGGGCCTTGTTCCCATGTTGGAGATGTTAAGTCCAGGTCCACAATATACAAAGTCGTATTATTTGAATAATTAATTAACAAATCGTCGACTCCCCTTCCGAGATGAATGTGTTTCTCGTAGATGACCCACTTTAATCTCCCTTCGTCTTTGTCGAGTTAAGATTTATGATGCCCTAGCCTTTTCTTCTTTCTTGGTTAGTAGTTATCGCAGGCTTGAAGTTAGAATCCTTGTGTTATTCAATCAACTTCCTTTATGGTTCTTTGTCCAGTGATGAGCACTATGTTATGGAGTCCTCTCGTAGGAAAATCTTTTTTTTTTTTTTTGTAGGAAGGTATGAATCAATTGGCCCGAATTCTGGATTTTATAGTGACATACATACTCCTGTCGTATGCTAGGAACTACCGCTGGCCGAACACAAATATTTTACTTGCAGTCAGGGCACATTGGGCGTCACCCATCTCCAAGCTAGATATTTCTTCCCCCATTTTTCACTTGTCTAGCTCAGTATTTTATAGCATTAATTGTCTTAGATTGCTCAAAAGAGTTTGTCTAAAAATTCCATCCCCCGTTTAACTCTTCCTTTCTTCCAAAGCATCAGAAAAAGCCTGCAACCTCTCAAAAGGTGGTTCTTTTGCCGCTTCTGTTTTCACTTAGTTTGAGCCACGTAGAATTTTCTTCTGTGTGGTTCTTGATTCTTCTTAGTGGGTCTGAATTTATGATTCGCGGTATTTGTTTCATAATCACTATAATTCGCAGCCACTCTTACTATGCTCCGCGTTCTAGGCTATTCCGCGTTTTCACATTAAACATGTTTCCGGCTCCTACTGTGGTCCGTCAAAAACGTGTTTGCGCCGAAAAGAACGGGTTCGGACTGACTAAACACGTCGGAAATTGTTAGGGGACTAAACATTGTTTAAAGAATGTGGTCGACAGTCTTTTAGAAATACAGTGATATGTAGAAACAGATAAAAAATTGCATTAATAAGAACACTTACTTCCATTTCTGAAAAGCAAAACACAAAAACACAACCAAGCAGCCCTTCGAGGTCTTTGAATGATTGTCGTGTTTTTATTAAAAGAGACTCACCGCAAATTTATAACTAAAACTAAATCATATCCAAACGATAATGCTAAAGAAACGCTAACATAACCACTAGACAAATTTAGTATATGTTTTATTGACTCTAACTGTACACTACCTATTTCGATCAAAGCCCTGACGAAGTTCTCACCGAAAATGGTTAAGTGTTGGAACCTCAACTAGGACCCTTTCTTCGAGCTTCACCTTCTTCGACTGCATCTCAATCGAAGTTCGTCTTGTCCATACTTCGACGCACCTTGTCTGTACTGTGACGTTCTCTACTTCGACGGCCTTGAACTTCAATCGAGCGCTCCTTCGACCGTACCACAATCTCGACATCGTTAAAGCCCAAAATGCCTTTACTGACACCCAGGCATACTCAAATGACCTCTTGTTCATTTCAGCACATTCCTTCTCCAACGTCTCAATCACACGCTTGTCAATTCCTCCAACCTTGTAGACCAAGTGGCTTACATTCGTCGAATTTCCAAATTCAACATGACCAATTACAATAATGTTCATGTAAACCTTCTCCTTACCCATGGCTGATAAGGGTTTCCTAGGGAACAGAAAACACGATGAAAAGAATATGGGTGAAAGTGGAAAGGCACATGACATGAGTGGAAATGAAGTGACACAGGCAATTGAAATCGCGTATGATGACTGAGGTCTCTTCCCCCTCGGAACGTTGTTCCTTCAACGTAGGCTTAGCCAAACCAGGCTGCTTCAGTGAAATATCCCAGGTCACTTGATAACTCTATGAAAGTAGGGTTATTTCGTATCCCTAATAATGCTTTGTGTGGTTAGTCGTACGAGTATTGATAGGAATTTGGTAGGATTTGAGTACTTTTTTAGTTTAGTTTTAGTTTAAGTCGATTTTTGTTATTTTCGTAGTTTTTGAATCTATTTTGATTTGAATCTTTTATTTGGTTGATGCCTCTTGGTTTGTCATGTTTTTAATGTAGGAAAATGAAGGAGATTTTGAAGCTGGAACGAGGTGAAGTGCATATGAGCAGGAATTGTCCAGAGAGCAGAAGGACGCGTTCAGTTCTCAGGGACGCGTACTTAAAGGTTCTGTGGATTCAAGCAACCACCGACGAACCTATTTCCAAATTGCTCAAGGAGTCTTCAAATCTTCCGGAGACTACGTTATGAAGACATAGATGATCAATTAGTAATTTATTTTGGTAGTTTTAGGTTATTTTATTTTATTCTTCCTAGATATATTATTTAGATTTGGAGAATCTTAGGAAATCTTCTAGATGGAAACGAGATATTCTGTTTTAGAGGAACTTTAGGGGGATTTATTCAGAGGGGAGAAAAGAGGAGGAGACATTCGACTCGTGAACGGAGAAAGAGGTGACGGCTAGGGCTGAAGCGGAGATCGGGACGAGGCTAATACTTCTCAGATCGGAAGATCAGGAGGGCGTTTCTCTTTTCTTTCTTTCTCTTGGCTTCTATGTCGTTATTGTTTTTCTCTTGAACTTGGGATGAATTTCTTTTACGTTATGAACTAATTCCTTTTTCTAGGATTTCAATGGAACTTAACGCTTTTATTTTAACGAGTGAATTCCTTTTTCTCCGTGTTATTCGAATTCGTGTTGTTACTTATTCATATCTTGATCTTAATACGGTTAATTGATTGGCCACCAATTAATTTGATATAGAGACCTATTCGGGCTTGGAAAAGTTGTTAAGTTAAGCCGTGGATTGAATAGCCTAAGTTAGCGTCTCGTTGGAAAACGAAGCTAATTCGCGAAAGGGATAAGAATATACCGAATCGTCTTAGGTAGCCATTTAGGGTTGTTGCATAATGGGTTCCCACTAGTTAATTGCCTAGGAATAGAGTGATTAGCTCGATACAGGGAATACGTCCTTAGAGCTTTCGGAAGAGGCGTAAGGAGATAATCGAACCCTAGGTTAGTAACTTGAGAATTTGATAACTGGAGAAAGGAAGGAACGAGTTAGATAATTCGTTAGGGGAAGTTGATAGTCCTAGGCTTTTAATATTTGATTTAACTACCGTTTATTTGCATTCTATTTTTCTGTTTTACTCTCATTCATCTTGTTTAACTTGACCTCGATATCGTTAAACGTACGACCGTTAGGAAATTCTTTCTCTGTTGATTCTCTGTGGGATCGACCTCTACTTACCTTATCTACAAGTTAGTTAGGTTTGTTAGAGTATTTAAATTTTGCCGCCTTCGACAAGCGTGATCATCACTCCAACATGAGTTGCACCAAGAATAGTCGCACCCAAAGTCACACCCGAATCTGCTGCAACAATACCGGTAACAATTCCTCAATACCTGCAACAATTCTGAAATTTCGTCCATTTTCATTATCCCTGCTCGTTTCCGTCGAGATTAACTTTTTCAATGAAGAAGATTGAACCGTGAAGCTCTGATACCACCTAATGCCGGAAAACTAGCGAAACACAGCTGAATCTCCTCTAGTTGATTTGGTAACGGCGACCGGAGCTACACTACACGTCGGTGGATTCTACAGGAAGATAACCCACACTCACACACCCGCACACACTTCCTTCTATTTTTTGTCCCAAGCTCTCCAACACTCTGTTTCCCACCCTATTAACAACCATCAAGTCTAACAATGAGTTAAGCCCATTATTAACAGTCATCGGCCCACGATCCAAGTCCTCAGCTAGCCTCAACAATCCGGTCTTACCTTTGTTTCCTGAACCTCAAAGCCCCAAACAGTCTTGATGCTCCCCTGGATTCTGCATTTCCGAACCTGCTTCTCTTCCCCACATCCGACTCCCTTATCTTTCCACGCAACAGGGGATACTACGGGTATGGAGGAAGGAATGTCCGAATGAGCGGGGATGGTCAAAACATACCAGAATGCAGAGAAGGAATATGAGCTCCCTAGCCTTAACTCATGGCTCGACTCGGTCACAACAAAGTATGCGGAGGAATGGCATGAGGGGATGTCGGAAATCTCTACCCCCTAGAGGCGCAGAGAGCGGCCAAAGAGGATAGTGATGACTACTACTATAGCAGAGATGACTATGCACCCAATGCAGTGGGTGGGTGAACAGAATGACTAGGCACAAACGAATCCAGCAGGGATGATGACGCCCCAGCGGAACATGCCCCAGTGGAACACGCTCCCATTGAAGGAAGACGATCCCAGGGATGATGAGGACATCCTCATAGGTATGACTGCAACTAAGTGGGATGATCCTGCGTTCTAGCATGAAATAGAGCTGGGTCGGTTCCTGCCCGGAGAGGATAGCTTGGAGGCAAGCTCAGAGGAATGGATGCCGAAGAAGCATACCCTGGACTACAAGGATAGGAGTAACCTGATGAAGCGCGCCCCAGCAGATCTGGAGAAAGCAGCCACGAAGGTAGGATGCAAGACAGGAAGACGGAGGACCAAGAAGGAATCAGCTAGAGGGTTTAGGATTTAGGATTTATTCCGCATAGTAATCTGCTCATTTTTGTAAAGGGGTTCCCTTGGGGCACACCGTTCTGAAGCGGGGATATATTATTGGGAAAAGCTTCCGGTGGAACATGAGCAAATGGAGTACCTGAGGTTATTGCTGCAACAACGCCTCGGTTGAAGCCATTACAACAGGGCAGGTGGTGGACAAAACCAGACAAATCTCCTGAACGTGCCGCCGAAAGTCTTGATAGAGAGGGAATTGAAGCTTGCCTGCCTAGTTTGGCGTTCCACAAATTTTATGCGCCCCGGCTACCAGCACTGCAGAATCGGTGATGCTCTTGTAAGGAATATTTTCTTATTCAGAAGCAAGATTGTTTGGATTGATTAGATGAAAGATTTGGGTGAAATTTCTAGTGCAGACTCCGACTTAATAATGCCAGGACAATGTTTTCTGCAGAAGAAGTTGCAGAATGAAGTTGATGCAAGTTCGGGACTAGGGAAAATATCCCTTTAAAGAGTATGAAGATGTTGGAGATGAACTTCTATCCTGCTGTCATTTGATGGCTAGTCGATAGCCCAAGCCTGCATTAATCGAATCGTGACATTAGTTCACTTGGGCAAATTCTACTTGGCTAGTTCAGTTTTATGAAACTAAGACCGTTAGAGATAGCAAGGATTAGCCATATATATCTAAGCAACTGAGAGAATCTAATCTACGGTCGTACGGACGGGGACTTGAGCTTTAAGAATCAATAACATATCCAAGCCATTGTATTTGTTTTACTTAATCTTACCAGAATCCTTCCCTCCGAGGAGCCAGCAAAAAGCATCCTTCCCTCCTTGTCAGCAGCCAGGGATGTAGTCTTGGAGTGGACCCTCATGCCCATCGTCAGAGAGGCCACTCTGACAAGTCTCTCTTTCAGCCAAACTTCGATATTTCCGCATTTCATGGCCGTAAAGATGAAGTCATTATTCACTACTGTCTGTTGTATGTCGATTCCTCCCGTTAGGCATCCTTCAAAAGCTTTGGTTGGCAGAGAAAATACCTTGAGCGCAAAAACAAAATGCTGACAGCTGATCAGAAAAGGCAGGTGGAAGATCTTTTTACACGCCAAAAAAAGGATAATCCAAGGAAGATGTCCACCTTTCCCGCTGTTCCATCTATGGATGAGCCGCAGGCATAGAGCAGGTTCCCCTGAATCACCATTGACTGCACGGTTTGCTTTCCCAGCAGTTTTCTTGCTCCAGAGTAAAATGTGCATGAGGTCAACTTTTTCAGATCCACCTCCTGAAAGGTGTTGACCAAATTACATGTTTCAGAGAGTTGGTCGAACTAATCTCGATGACCAATGCTGAAGTGTTTAGTGCAGGACGGGGAATTCTCCGAGAGAGATCCCACTGAAACCAATATCAAATGAGAAAAATGCAAGTGATGTCGGATCAACAGCAACACAACTGCAGAACAGGTAAAACAAATTCTAACCTGGATGCTACAGCCAGAGCAACCACAGTAGAGATTATCCCCTGCCATGGCCAGGCACTTTGCAGTTTTATTGAAGTTTATGTGCTTAGGACTCCCCGACCAGTGGTACACCTATAATCAAAATAAGATATTAGGGGAAAACGATTCTTTCAATCTGTTACTTCCAATCTCAATGAATCTGCATACGTTGACCCCAGTTCCTTGAGAAATAAAGCACGCCACATTGGACTTGGCTGTCAATGCCAGAACGGCCTCTTTCACATCGTGAACTTGAATGCACTGGATCTCGTCAGGTCTAATTGCCCATATCTGAGCACAGGACAATTAGGTTGAGCCAATGATATCATAACTTATCAGAAGGCAGGGCCATTTTCCAGAGTTCTACTTACGCAGCAACTTACCCGTATTGACTTGTCAATTGAACCACTGTATAACCTGTCTTCAGAAGGTGCTGCACAGAGGCACGTTACAGCCTTTGTGTGCTCCCGTACTTCTTGAACTAACCTCAAGACCTTCTTTCCTGCATCCCATACCTGCTGGACAAAGTTATCAAGCTGTGTATCCATGAAAGATAACTGTGTTGATCACAAGAGAAGAGTGCCAGGACGGAGACAGATGGTTCTACCTTGATGGTTCCATCTGAATGACCGCTCACAAGTCTTCCTTTCAAATAAATCAAAGAGAGAACCTCACCGTTGTTACATGATTCCACCTCAACCACCTCGCTGCAGCTCCATAACTCTCTCTAAAATCACACGAGCAAAAGTTATCACGAGCTCTTTGGACGACTGAACTGGCTACGTTATCTCTCCTACTTGAGGACGTGCAGTGATTGTACTTACTGCATTTACTGTCGTGAGGTTAATTAGAGCCTTCAAGATGTCATTCGCAATCACAGAATGCCGCTTCAACTTCCTTAGGTTCTTGTAGATGCATTTAGCGTATGTTCCCAGCTCCTCTAGTGCAGCTGTTGACCTCCCATTCTTATTAGATATTCTAAGTCATGGAGAAGACTCATTTAACATCATTTCTATAAACCCAGAGAATTTGCACTTGATTCAAAGAAATAACACACCTGGGTCATTGATAAAAGTTCTAATAGCAAGAGTAGCCAAAATCTTCTCTTCCACATTTCTTGATGATTGAAGGACGTTTATGAACTCATCAAGGAAGCACTTGCGAGCGGCACTTTTTACCCCGGTGTCAGGAAGGATGAGGAGCATATGTGTGAGCCAAGTAGCAATAATTAGACATATCCTCGCCATTTCGATGGAATTGCTTTTAAGGCATTCCTCCAGAGCTCTGAAAATGGATCCCTTTTCGTGGTTGCACAGCACAAATGCTACTCTTTTCTCCCAAGAGGTTGCGGCTTTCTCTTCTTCATCCTACATGAAGAGTAAATGTTCAGTCAGTGAAAGAATAATACAACTAAATGATAGATGTACATTAAATCATATCTAGTTGTGTTAGGCATTACACTTTCAGCTGACTCATCGCTGTGATTCCTCTCATTTTCTGCCTTTGTCGAGATATCATGTGATTGACCGAACCCTGCAGTCTTAAGCAACCAAGCTTCCGAGGAACACTTTCCTGATGCAGGTAATCGTCCCGAAAGAGACAACAAAACATTAAGAGCCATCATTTGAGAACTAGGGAATTCCTTCTTCTGCAACGACTCAATCAGCGTCTCGATTGCTTCTTCCCTATATATGCTCATCTTTGTAGGATCAACCTGAACAAGAACAATGTACAAAATCCTTCAGTAGGATTGTCTCTTTTTTTCTTTTACAAAAAATGGCCGTTATATACTATTCTGCGTCGACTGGATACAAAAGGGTACAAACCAGGAGATCTAGCTGCAGAAGAAGACTTGCAATAGCTGGTTGTTGCTCCATGGGAGCCATTTGAAGATACACAAGAAGGGTGTGCATTGTGCTGAATGAGCCTTCATCTTTCATCTTCTGCAATACATGGTTGCGAAGCATCCTTCTGATACATCATACAACACCGTACTTGTCTAAGGACATGCCAGAAAAGTCCACACATGGAAAAGAATGCTGTACTACAACGTCAAGATGATGTTAGTGCCACAATGAAAAAGAACCTGTCCAAAGCAATAATTTGATGTGTGCCGGTATTACAAGTCCTTTCTATCGCGCTAATAATAAATGTCACAATGAAGTTGAATTCACAGCTCTTAAAGGAACTGGATGAGAATACCTGTCTGCTTGAACAAGCTCCAACATAAATTCTGCGCACTTTCCTCTTTCCACATCACTTCCAGCATGAAATAGATCGAGAACTTGGGACAATTCAAGTCTCTTTGCTATTAAGTTCCTACAGCTTTTGTCAGCATGAATACAACACAACATTATAGAAATAATCGGTAGTCTCCGTTCAATCTTGTCCATGCACTTTAGCAAGGCAGGAATTCCGTTAAAGGAAATAACACTCTGAGCATTGACATGGCCACTGTTTTCATCTGCTCCGATTAATATCTGCTCTAACATAGATATGGCAGCATCCTCTGGATCCATGAACAACTGGAAATTATCCGTATCTTCACCATCGCTGTGTATCACATGCAAGAGAGTGGGGATGAAATCATTGCTCGAGAGCTGTGAAAAAGTGGGTCGCAGCTGGTATATCAACACAGCAGCTTCATTAAGTCCATTCTTTAATAAGGAAGCCAGGCAAAAGAAGTCGGAGTCAATGCTAGTGAGAGCTTCTGCAACCCTCTCATCCGTATTTATTAGTTCTGAAAGAATGTAGATGGCATTCCGAAGTACCTCTCTGTTCAGAGAAGCTGCCAATATTTCAACCAAACCATTGGTGATGGTAGGTTTGGCCAGGTATGAATGAACAGCTGGATCTCCTTTTGTTTCCTGCAGACTCCTGGAGATTTTCAAGACAGCTGCCTCACATTCTTGGAGATCCTCGGAAGTACAGAGACTTGAAACAAATGGCTTCAGTCCCTTAATAACTGTTTCAATGGCGGCTTGAGAAATATTGCTTTTTGGTGCCATGGATGCTACTTGGTGTGTAAATCGTTTAGTTTTCTGATCTTGGTGTTCATCCATGCTTCTATGTTGAGGATTTGATAGGTGACGCCTTTCAGGCTCACCGAGATCTCCGAGGTCGTCCTTCGAAGAGGAAGGACTCATAAAGTCTACTGGAGTTTCGGAGTAAGAGAACTCTTGAGCAATATCAGGAAGCTGTTCCCTCCAAGAGGTGATCAGCCTCTTCAAGACATAGTTCGTTTTAGGCAGCGTGCTTGCACTGAGGGATTGTCGAGTAATGGGGCATGTTTTATTCCCCCTCTCCAACCATTCTTGGATGGCTCTCCTCTCATATGTCTGGCCTGTTTCCAAGGTAACCGGATCACTGAAAATTTGGCCAGTTATTGGACAGACAAAATCCTTTGGCGGTCTGGATCTTGAAGTTGGGCTGTCCGTTACTTGGAGCAACCCGGAGCTATTGCTGTCATCATCACCGTCATCCTTACATCTGCCAAACGGACAATATCTTGTTAATTCCACTTGCTTAAACATAATAGTTTTCACCATTTTAACTTAAAAAATAACAAGAGTTACTAATAGGAACAAATGTTTGAAGTAAGTGGGAATGAAGTGCATTCAGGTAATAGTTCTAAAATGATCATAAGTTTCTACTGGTCTGCCCCTAAAACCAACTTAAGAGGCAATATAGCCTAAACAATCATTAAAAAAGTGAATCATCTGGGTTATCCATGGTAAATATGGATTATCATGAGTTGATTTAGAGTTCCCATCATGTGACGCTTCTGTTCCCTGCTGAACAGCACTACTTTTGGCTAATTCTTTTAGCTTTAGGGAACCAAAGAAGGAAGTCTGCACGCACCTGTTTTCTGTTTGTTGGCCATTCCCATTGTCACTGCTAATACTTAGGGACCTTGGATGGTTTTGCCTGCTGCATTTACTCAACACCTGTTTGAAAATCCAGAGTTTTTTAAGAATGTCGCATTCCATTGTGTATAATTTATAAAGAGAAAGTATTTGGAGCAGCACATACGTTGGTTTGACCAGCTTTTTCTGAAGATGCAATACAGTCTCTAAGTTTTGCAGTAGCACACACATTGGATTTGACAGATACAAACTCGGGAGAAGAAGAGGACTTAGTGGAGCGATCTCTAGTTTTAGAGGACCAATCTCCGCTTCTGCTTGGGGATGGCTGTGAGAGAGGGCTATACATGCCATCAAAATTAATCCGGCTACTTCTAAGAGGGATTAATTGGCCACCCTTGTTGTCATCATGTCTTGGCGAATCGCAATCATCAGATCCAGACCTGCCATCAACATCTTCATTCGCTTCCTGCAATCAGTGACAGGTGTAAGCAAATGTTACCTATTTTAAAAGACTTATATAATGTCATCAGTTCTTCTTACAATGATACCACAGTAAATGGACTCCTTCATGTCCAGGGAGATGTTGGGGGCGGTGTTGTTCAACCTGCTTAGAGTGGAGATATGGGGAGATATAATTAGTTCAAGAAAAGTAGCGACAATGAAAATGATTCGTTGTGGTAAAAAAGATTCAGACCAGAAGACAAGCATCACCTGCTCGACTGAGTGGCACCATCACCTATTTTTGGGAAGGAAAAAACTTCTCTGCCTGTAGACAGACCAGGACCAAAGTTGATGTATTTGGGGACAGAATGACTCGGCTCATGTGAAGGAATCTCGGGTGGTTCAGTTGTGTCAGTCCTTGGATCAAAGTTCAGGCAGTCCATGTAGTACCTCGCATATAATCTTGTATTCTCGTCCAGAGACTCTTGATATGTCTTTTCAAGCTCATGCATCTTCTCCATTTGATCCGGCCTCATTGCGAAAACAACAGAGGCATTCAACAGCTGATCAAAATCTGCTATAAATGACAAATCAGATGAGTCTGGAATCATTTGCAGGACAATCTTGTGTCTGGCATCTGAATACCACCCAGAGATGGAGCTCATGTGCTGGAGAAAGAGATCCTTCCAGAGTCGAGGAGCAAAATCGACCCGTGAGAAGAAAGGGTCGATGTCGAACATCTCGAGAATGTGAAGCGTGGAGTTCCTGACATTGTTCCTCAACTTCCACAAGTAGGAAAGGTTAAGGTGTGCCCAAGCTGAGAGGTAGCAATTGGGGACACCCCCAGTTTTGTGCCGGATATCTAGCATGGCACACACCCGTAGCATCTTCTCTGCATAATCCAAACGAGCAAGCTTAGTCTCTACATTGGAGGTGTCGATAGCCTCTTCAAGGGCATCAATGCCCCAATCTAAGTTTGCTAACACGGCTTGATCGGAGTAGTGGACTTCTGTGACTGGATCGGTGCCGCCAGCCTCCTTGGCCGCAAGACGCTCAGCGCACTGTTCTTTCTGCTGAAAACGGTGATCTCTGCTCATCAAACATTCATCCAGAAAGTCTCCAACTGTGCTGATCAGTAGCTGGAGGACATCCTCATGATCCATCGTGGGGAAGGGGTATAGGTGACCTCCAGGCATTGGTTAAATTGGGGAAGCCACGGCGGGGAATCCTTTCTAAACCTTTGCTCACCAGAGCAGCTATCGTTTCGTTGAACAGACCAACCTTAAGTCATCCGTTTTCCCTGCCTTTCTGAAACTCAGATTGATCTCCCCCCTCAGCATTAGGCCGGCAGATCGGGAGAGTTGGACGTGGTCATCTTTTTCAGCGGCCTGCATTTCTTTGTTTTTTTGTCTTTGTTTTTGGTGTGTGGGGGGGGGGTTGTCTGTCGTGGCAAATGAAATGGTATAAGCATGAACTAAATCCAAAATTGGATTGACATTTGCGCTTTAATAAACTCTTTTATTCTTTTTCAGGACGGCCGGCCATTTCTCTGAGTCTCTGGAAGCCAAAGAAACATGTGTAACGTCTTTGCTGTTATAGAAAGAAAGATTCCCCCACACGTTATGTTTGTTTTCGTTGAAAAACCTGAGAAAAGAAAATAAAAGAAAAGATTGAAAAACTCGGTAATCTTTCTTTTGGATATTTGAAAATTTTCTTTCACACTTTGTTTTTTTTTTTTTTTTTACGTACAATTTGAAATGTTCTTGACACAAGCTTTGTACAGGAATAGTAGTGCTAGTTACGGTAACAGGAAATTCCAGTGACCCTCGGTTGTGGTGGAGGTTCACCTCGCGAAAGGGTATGATCGCCCATGAACCAAGGCCAAACAGGGAACGTTGATGATACCCACAGAAACCAACTGGGCACACACTGACGAGAAGACCAGATTCCATGCACCAACAACACCTATCTTTTTTCCTTCAGACTACTAAAACCTGGGAACACCAAAATTGAAAGCATACAGGATATTAATTACTTGATGCTCGGATGAGGTGGGTTGGTTCGGTTGCTCGACGACACAAGCGAGCCAATATGGCGAACGGTGATAGGTGTAGGTGATAAACTGGAAAGTAAAGGATAATGATGCGCCAACCTCCGGATACAAGCTAAGCCACCATCGAAGAATAGACGTGACATGCCCGGATCTCGTACGGATACAGCAACAGCACCACCGTATTTGGACTCGGGGTTGAACGACACCACAACCGGATACAGCTACGCACCACCGGTATAATGAACGCTCGAATAATCTCGCCACATACGGAATCTACCGAGTGATAAGAGAAAAAAGATACTCAAAGAGTTTTTTGGTTTCAATGTCTGAATTCAAGGTAAGTTGTCCCCTAGGATTATAAGACAATGGCTTCTATAGGCCACCCCAAAGAAAAGACAATAAAATGAAATGAAATAAAAGATATGGAAATAAAATCAAAAGATAAGAAAAATATAATATTTTCTCCCGACAAGATCTGAAAAGATAGTGGGGCAGGGTAGTGGAGCAGGCACGATGTTTGGGCTGCAATTTGTTAGACATGAACCGTCAGATCGTAACAGCCTCTTGGGTTCCTCGTCGCCTCAACCTCTTTCGCCTGACAGTGTCGCTTCGCCCGATGACTTTGCCCCTTCGCCTGTCGCTTGATCCGACCACTCCAGCAGCGTGAGTTCAGCTTGTCGCAAGTGAGGCGACACCAGCACCACCCTTGTCGCCCAAGCCCATTCATCTCACATCATCACCAATGATAAAAGAGTCCACTACAGTGCCCACAAGTGAAGCTAAAAAATAGTATCATGAACATTGAGATCAAGTGTTGAATGTTGGCATGAAGAGAGCAACACCAGCCCAACAAATTGCCACGTCGAAAACGTATTCACCACACAAGTGCACGCGATCGTACAAGTAATAAATTGTAAGTAAAATATCGTTCCCACGAGGACTGATCTAAACTTCTCTCAATTATTAAAATACGCCAATCTCTATTATTCAACTAAGCGAGTTGAGAAACAATCAAACTAAGTGCAAAGCTAAAGAAAACGAGTAAGTAAACTGAATTAAAATTCAAATGAGAAAAGCACCTAGGGCGACGATTTCACCGGACAATTAATCGCAAGTCATTTCTCAATCAACACGCTTAAGATGATCTGGTTGATAATCTGGAATTCGGTTATCCTCCTACGCCCCTCCCGAGGTCATAAGAACGTACATCTCTGTAAATAGTAATCACTCTATTCCTATGTAGATTAACTATCGAGTGCCCCTTAAGGATCAATTCCAATTCGATTACCTAGGACGATTGGGTATATTCTTATCCCGCTCGTTAATAATCCCGTCTTCCGACCAAGTTTAACCTAGGTTATTCCTCTTCCCGTGCTTAATCTAAGATTCCCATTCCGAGTTCACCTAAATTCATTATTCAATCCTATTGGTGATCAGGCAATAAGAAAGCGTTAAGAACGAATAGGAATAATCTAACCTAAATCATTCAAGTGTGTCAAAAGAGATAAACTCTTGACTAATTGTCAAGATCCATCTTAACCCTAAGCCAATAAAATTAGTTCATAACCGAAGTAAACGAAAATATCAAATCAATCTTAAACGATAAAAACGACATAAAGAAAATCTAAAAGAAAAATAATTGACAAAGTCTCCGTCAACGGCTCCTTGTTACCAGCAGCCTCCTCCGTTTCCTCTCTAAAGGTGAATAAAGTGTTTTTATAATCCTAAAAATAAGCCTAGAGAATCTCAGAAAATCTGAAAAGAAAATATTTTCTTTTCTCCCCATCGTCAGCTTTAGGTCCTGCACCAGCATCCAAAGATCTTCCATCTGCACAGAGTCTTCGTAATTACGCCGAGATCCTCTTTTTTCCATATTTATCCTGAAATAGACCAAAAAACTCGACAGTAATCCATTTCTCGGGAATAATGTGAAATAGCCAGGAATATTATGCAATGACCGCAATATTTCACAAATCTAACAAAATCTAAGTATGAAATTGCCCTAAATAACTCTACTTTCATAGAGTTATCACATCCCCAAACCTAAATTTTGCTAGTCCCGAGCAAAGATAAAGAAAATAAAAATTAAAAGACTCTCCTCGGTAAACCCGAGTCACTCAAATGTAGAAACATCTTTTAGAACGTTCTCAAAAATGGGTGCATCCTCTTCATGTGTCTAGATTCCATTCACTACCTAACATGCTCAATTAAAGGCTTTAAAACACAATATCTTCATCCTAGCAGGTTGTACACTCAACATTAATAAGCATACACTCCAAATAGCTCATGTCAACCAGTAACTCGCAAAGATCACCACAAACATCTCTATTCACTCATCAAAGATTTTCCGACTTTTTAACAACTTCATTACCTTTATTTATTTTTATTTATTTATTGATTTTTTTTTAGATTGCACGACTCTAAATGTTCATCTGATTCCGGCTAAAGCTTATGTAGCAAGCTCTTGACCAATGACTCCCGATTCAGTTGAACCAAGGCACTGGGTGATAAAGCACCCATCGGATCAATCACTCAAGCTATCACGGAAGACTCACAGCACAAGTACATATTCAGGTAATATCTTTTTCTCTCTTCTTCCTTTTTTTTTAAAACTTGAACATTGGTACTCAGAGCCTTGGCAACCTCATTTTCTTTTTTTTCCTTCCCTTTTCAGCACATTGACCAAAGACGTCGTTTCAAGAGATAATTCAAGCTACTCTACTCATCACTAGTCACCATACATTCTAAGGAGTTGTAACCTATTGCCGCTAAGCACATTTCCTACTGGGAGATCTTTTCAAAATTAAACGAAAAATTTTAGCATACTAAGCAAAGAACTCCATCTTTCCACACTTGAGGAATGCAACCCATATACTCATCATCGAATAAAGACATTCCACATCGGCTAAAAACTACCGAGACTCTATGGTGCGTCGGACCTTAATTCCGGAGCGTGGATTTGAGGTAAGCCACAAGTATATGGAAACTTATATGTTCCAAATTTCGCATATGGGCTGGACTCAATTTTGTACCCCTCCGGAAACTGCGGTTGTGCCAATAGTAAGGGAATTCTACGCTAATATGCACACCTATGATGAGAACCGCGAAAGTATTCAAGTTCGAGGTATGAGTGTTGTGTTTAGCGCTCAAGCAATTGCCGAATTGTTTCATCTTCCTGTGTTTGAGCATGATGCGTTTACAAAATACCTGACTGAAGATTTTAATCTGACGATGCACTTGAATGCTTAACTAGACCAGGATCCACATGGAAGAGGTCGCGCAAGAATGAACCGCTGGCACTATACGGTAGGGATCTCACAATAGACGCGAAAATATGGGTTCGATTCGTCTCGGCAAGATTGATTCCGGGAACAGACATTAGTAACGTGACAAAGGAAAGAGCGGCTTTGATTTTTTGTATATTAGAGGGCATGAAAATTGATGTGGGAAAACTTATTAACCAGATGCTTGCATAGAGCATTAAAGGATACTCACCTTGGCTTGTGGTTCTCATCTTTAGTGTTTCAGTTATGCAGGAGGGCAGGGGTACATTGGGACCCTACAGAAGATATTGCTCACCCACAGAAACCAATCACTCATGCCACATGACTGAAAATTCAACGGGAGGAGGAGCACAAGGATGAAGCCCCTTCCAACACATATCATGTTAACCGCACAGAAGGTGACCCTGCCATTGCCACCACCAACACATCTATTGCCCGAGAAAACTGGACTAAGATCAACGAATTCATAGAGTATTCAATTGCATGCCATCAAAGGTTAGAGGAAATTTAAAGGCGAATCACGTCAACATTACATGTGGATATATCAGACCTTGGCGAGCAACCAACTCCACCGTCGATGGGTGCTGAGGAAGATGAAGATGCGGATTCAGATGATACAGTTTAGTCTTACACCAAGGCAGTCGGGAGGTACACATCGGCGCATCCCGTTCACGGACATATCTTGGTACTCCCATTTCCTACTCATACTTTCTTAAACACCGAGGACGTTGCTCTAATTAGGTTTGGGGGTGTGGTGTTGTGTGCTGGTGACTTTGGAAGTGATGTTCACTTAGGGTGAGTCCTGTCTAGGTCATATTTTTCATCTGTTGGGCCGTGGCAGCCTCATTTTCTTTTTTTTCCCTTCCCTTTTCAGCACATTGACCAAAGACGTCGTTTCAAGAGATAATTCAAGCTACTCTACTCATCACTAGTCACCATGCATTCTAAGGAGTTGTAACCTGTGCCGCTAAGCACACTTCCTACTGGGAGATCTTTTCAAAATTAAACGAAAAATTTTAGTATACTAAGCAAAGAACTTCATCTTTCCACACTTGAGGAATGCAACCCATATGCTCATCATCGAATAAAGACATTCCACATCGACTTCCTAAGGTTACGTTGAGGGAAAAAAACGGCCCAACAGATCAAAAATATGACCTAGACAGGACTCACCCTAAGTGAACATCACTTCCAAAGTCACTTACACACAATACCACACCCCCAAACCTAATCAGAGCAACGTCCTTGATGCTTAAGAAAGTACGAGTAGGAAATGGGAGTACCAAGATATGTCCGTGAACGGGATGCATCGATGTGTACCTCCCGACTGCCTTGGTGTAAGACTAAACTGTATCATCTGAATCCGCATCTTCATCTTCCTCAGCACCCATCGACGGTGGAGTTGGTTGCTCGCCAAGGTCTGATACATCCACATGTAATATTGACGCGATTCGCCTTTGAATTTCCTCCGACCTTTGATGGCATGCAATTGAATACTCCATAAATTCGTTGATCTTGGTCCAGTTTTCTCGGGCAATAGATGTGTTGGCGGTGGCAATGGCAGGGTCACCTTCTGTGCGGTTACCATGAGATGTGCTGGAAGGGGCTTCATCCTTGTGCTCCTCCTCCCGTTGAATTTTCAGTCATGTGGCATGAGTGATTGGTTTCTATGGGTGAGCAATCTCTTTTGTAGGGTCCCAATGTACCGCTGCCCTCCTGCATAACTGAAACACTAAAGATGGGAACCACAAGCCAAGGTGAGTATCCTTTAATGCTCTATGCAGCATCTGGTTAATAAGTCTTCCCACATCAATTTTCATGCCCTCTAATATGCAAAAAATCAAAGCCGCTCTTTCCTTTGTCAGGTTACTAATGTTTGTTCCCGGAATCAGTCTTGCCGAGACGAAACGAACCCATATTTTGGCGTCTACTGTGAGATCCCTACCGTATAGCGCCAGCGGTTCATTCTTGCGCGACCTCTTCCATGTGGATTCTGGTCTAGTTAAGCATTCAAGTACATCGTCAACATTAAAATCTTCAGTCAGGTATTTTGTAAACGCATCATGCTCAAACATAGGAAGATGAAACAATTCGGCAATTGCTTGAGCGCTAAACACAACATTCATACCTCGAACTTGAATACTTTCGCAGTTCTCATCATAGGTGTGAGTATTAGTGTAGAATTACCTTACTATTGGCACAACCGCAGCTTCCGGAGGGGTACAAAATTGAGTTCGGCCCATATGCGAAATTTGGAACATATAAGTTTCCATATACCTATGGCTTACCACAAATCCACGCTCCGGAATTAAGGTCCGACGCACCATAGAGTCTCGGTAGTTTTTAGCCGCCTCGTCCGTCAAGGCTCGTCCTCTCCTAACTCCAGAACCCTACAGCCAATTTCTTTTTGGGTGCCATCACAACTTACTTCTACAAATACAATCCGGACGTCGAGCTATGGGTGGTGGGTGGTACTGGCGAGGAGTTCTCCAGCCGACGATTCGAGGAAGAAAAATTCACTAATCGGGCGAATCCAATAGTTTTCGTCTAAAACGAACCCCAATCTCCTCCTAAAAGAAAATCTCGATTACCAAGTTCGGAGAGTGTGGGTTTGGGTACACAGAGACGGCGTGGGTGAAGGTGGCTGTGACACGAGAGGGCGACGGAGGTGGCGGCTTTGCAGCTACAGCTCTCTTCCCTGTCACAAGAAAAAGGGGATTAGGGTTGTCTGACAAAATGGCCCGAAGTGTTTGCGCTTTTATTATTTTTGATTTTTTTAATCTAATTTCCGGTGCAGCTGCACGAGATTTTCGTGCAGCTGCAAAAAGTTTCTGTGCATTCTGTGTTCCAAGCGGTGCAGCTGCACGAAATTTTGATGCAGCTGCACAAAGTTTCTGTACATTTGAGGTCCGCGTAGTGCAGCTGCATGAAATTATCGTGCAGCTGCACAGAGTTTCTATGCCTCCTCTCTGTCTGTGGTACGGCTGCATGAAATTCCTTGCAGTTATACGAACTTGCTGCTTGCTCTTGCATTTCCTGCTATCTTTCCCCCCTAATAAGATAAAAAATAAATAAAAACAAATAAAAAATAATAATATAAAATAACTTGGGTTGCCTCCCAAGAAGCGCTTGGTTTATAGTCTACGGCTCGACTCTTGATATCAATCACATGTCTCTCAATGTTGCCGCCGCAACTGCCCTTTCAACGTTTCCTCCCGAATAGTGTTTCAGCCTCTGTCCATTAACCTTGAATGTCTGTTCTGAAGTTGGATTTCGTATTTCCACGGCACCATAAGGGAATACCTGAACTACCTGAAATGGTCTAGACCACCTCGATTTGAGCTTTCCTGGGAATAATCCCAGTATAGAATTGAACAACAATACTTGTTGTCCAGGTTCAAATTTCGCTCAGTGATCCTCTTATCATGCCACTGTTTCGTCTTCTCCTTATAGATCCTCGTGTTTTCATACGCTTGAAGCCGAAATTCATCAAGTTCGTTCAATTGGAGCAACCTCTTCTGTCCAGCCTTCTCGAGATCAAAATTCAATTTCTTAATTGCCCAGAATGCTTTGTGGTCCAATTCCACCGGCAAGTGACATGCTTTCCCCTAAACTAGCTTAAACGGAAACATTCCAATTGGCGTTTTGTAAGCTGTTCGATAAGCCCACAATGCATCCTCTAGCTTCAGTGCCCAATCCTTCCGTGATGTGTTTACTATTTTTTCGAGAATTCTCTTAATTTCTCGATTTGATACTTCCACTTGCCAACTTGTCTAAGGATGGTATGCTAGAGCGACCTTGTGATTTATTCCATACTTTTTTAACAAATTGGTGACTTGTTTATTGCAAAAGTGAGATCCCCCATCGCTGATGATTGCTCTTGGGGTACCGACCCGTGTAAACACCTGCTTCGTCAAAAACTTAACCACTGTTTTAGCCTCGTTAGTGGGCAAAGCTTTCGCTTCAACCCATTTAGACACGTAATCCACAGCAACTAAAATATAACAATTTTTGAAAGACGAAACAAATGGTCCCATAAAATCAATACCCCAAACGTCGAAAATCTCTACCTCCAGAATGTTGTTTGAGGGCATTTCGTGTCGCCTTGATATGTTTCCCATTCATTGGCATCTATCATATTTAGCAACAAAATTGTAAGCATCCTTAAATAAAGAAAGCCAATAGAAACCTGATTGTAAAATCCGAGCAGCTGTTTTATCTCTTCCAAAATGTCCGCCGTAAGGTGATGAATGACATTGCCACAAAATTTGGTCCCATTCTTCTTCAGGTATGCATCTTCTAAGAATCTGATCTGCACATTGCTTAAACAAGAACGGTTCACCCCACACATAATTCTTAACATCATATAAAAACCTCTTCTTTTGTTGCGCATTCAAATCAATGGGTAAATAAGAAAATTAACAAAATCTGCATAGCACGGAACTTGCGTGTGACTAGTCGAGAGCAACTGCTCATCGTGAAAAGATTCATTTATAGCTACCTGGTTGAGCTTGGTGTCGCTTTGACCATCTAGCGTTGACAAGTGATCAGCTACTTGAGTCTCTATTCCATTTCTGTCCTTGATCTCCAGATCAAATTCTTAGTAAGAGAACCCATCTTATCAATCGTGGTTTTGCATCTTTTTTCTCAATCAAGTACTTGATCGCGGAGTGATATGTGAACACTATGACTTTCGAACCCAGAAGGTAAGATCGAAATTTATCAAAAGCAAATATGACAGCTAGTAGCTCCTTTTCAGTGGTCGTGTAATTTACCTGTGCATCGTCCAAAGTTCTACTAGCAGAGTAAATCACATGAAAGACCTTATTCTTACGTTGCCCAAGCACTGCTCCTAAGGCATAGTCACTCGCATCGCACATCAATTCAAAAGTAACGTCCAATCAGGCACTACAATGATAGGTGATAACTCTATGAAAGTAGAGTTATTTAGGGCAATTTCATACTTAGATTTTGTTAGATTTATGAAATATTGCGTTCATTGCATAGTATTTATAGTTATTTCACATTATTCCCGAGAAACGGATTACTGCCGAGTTTTCTGGTCTATTTCAGGATAAATATGAAGAAAAGGGGATCTCGGCGTAATTATGAAGACTTTGTGCAGAGGGAAGATCTCTGGATGCTCTTGCAAGACCTAAAGCTACGATGGGGAGAAATTAGAAGATTTTCTTTCCTTATTTTCTGAGATTCTCTAGGTTTAGGGGGGATTATAAAAACATTTTATTTCACCTTTAGAGAAAAGAGGAGGCTGCTGTAACAAGGAGCCGTCGACAGAGACTTTGGGAATTTTTCTTTTAGTTTTCCTTTATGTCGATTTCATTGTCTATGATGGATTTGATATTTTCGTTTAATTCGGTTATGAACTAATTTTCTTTGCCTAGGGTTAAGATGGATCTTGACGATTAGTCAAGAATCTATCTCTTTTGACACACTTGAATGAATTTGATTTGATTATTCCTGTTCATTCTTAATGCTTTCTTATTGCCTGATCACCAATAAGATTGAATAGTGAATTTAGGTGAACTCGGAAGGGGAATCCTAGATTAAGCACGGGAAGAGAAATAACCTAGGGTAAACTTAGTCGGAAGACGGGTTTATTAACGAGCGGGATAGGAATATACCCAATCGTCCTAGGTAATCGAATTGGAATTGATTCGTAAGGGGCACTCGATAGTTAATCTACCTAGGAATAGAGTGATTACTATTTACAGAGATGTACGTTCTTATGACCTCGGGAGGGGCGTAGGAAGATAACCGAATTCCAGATTATCAACCAGATCATCTTAAGCGTGTTGATTGAGATATGACTTGCGATTAATTGTCCGGTGAAATCGTCGCCCTAGGTGCTTTTCTCATCTGAATTTTAATTCAATTTACTTACTCGTTTTCTTTAGCTTTTCATTTAGTTTGATTAAGTCTAAACTCGCTTAGTTGGATAATAGAGATTGAAGGTATTTTAATAATTGGGAGAAGTTTAGATCAGTCCTCGTGAGAACGATATCTTACTTACACTTTATTACTTGTACGATCGCATGCACTTGCATGGTGAATACGTTTTCGACGTGACAATAGGTGCTGTAACTAACCTCTCTTTCAATTTTGTAAACGCTTCCATGCATGCTTTATCAAAGTTGAATGGTTTGTCTTTCTCCAAAAGATTGCATAATGGTTTCGATATTTTGGAGAAATCCTTAATGAATCGCCTGTAAAAGCCAGTGTGACCAAGAAAACTTCGGATAGCTCTTACCGATGTTGGTGGGGATAACTTTTCGATGGTCTCGATCTTTGCTCTGTCAACTTCAATGCCCTTGCTTGACACCCTGTGACCAAGGACAATACCTTCCCGAATCATAAAATGACACTTTTCCCAATTTAAGATTAGATTAGTCTTCTCACAACGTTCGAGTACACATGCAAGATTATGTAAGCAATTATCAAATGAGTCACCAAAGACGGAAAAGTCATCCATAAAAATTTCTAAATATCGTTCTACCATGTCAGTGAAAATGGACGTCATGCACCTTTGGAATGTAGCAGGTGCATTACACAATCCAAATGGCATTCTACGGAAGGCGAACGTACCGTATGGACATGTGAAAGTTGTTTTCTCCTAATCTTCTGGTGCAATGGCAATCTAATTATATCCTGAGTAACCATCGAGAAAACAATAATATTCCTTACCTGCCAATCTGTCCAACATTTGATCGATAAATGGAAGCGGGTAGTGATCTTTTCTTGTTGCTTTGTTCAACTTCCGGTAGTCCATACATACCTTCCAACCCGTGACAGTGCGAGTAGGGATGAGTTCATTCTTCTTATTTGTTACTATTGTCATTCCGCCTTTCTTGGGAACACGTTGTATAGGACTAACCCAAGAGCTGTCGGAAATAGGATAGATGATACCTGCATCGAGCCACTTGATGATCTCCTTCTTTACAACATCTTTCATGTTTGGGTTCAATCTCCGTTGATTCTCTATCGATGGTTTGTGATCGTCCTCGAGGAGGATTTTATGCATGCAAATTGCTGGGCTGATTCCTCTGATATTTGCAATAGTCCATCCTATCGCCCTCTTGTGATCCCTCAAGATTCGAAGTAATTTCTCCTCCTGCAACTCCGTCAATTCTGCAGAAATAATCACAGGAAATTGATTGGTGTTTTGGATGAATGAATACCTCCAATGTGTGGGTAAGGTTTTGAGCTCTAATTCTGTGCTTCTATGATGGATGGTTTGGTGGTCTTTTCTGGCACCTCCAATTGATCGAAAGCTCTCAGATCTCTAGGTATGTAAGATTTGCACTCCATCCAACTGATCATTTCCTTAGTTTCTTCATCGATAGTTGCTTCCTCAGAAGTTAATGCTAGCTCAAGCACATCGGTCGTCTTCAAAAAAGTAACTTCTTCGGCCGCTATCCTGCCAGTGATGTCAATAGAAAAACAATCATCAGGTTCATTCGGACATTTCATTGCATAAAGAATATTAAATGTTACCTCCTCGTTATTAACCCTCATGGTTAGCTCATCCATTTGGACGTCAATTAAAGTCCTACCTGTGGCTAGGAATGGTCTTCCAAGGATGATTGGTATTTCACGGTCCTCTTCAAAATCAAGCACGATAAAATCCGCGGGAAAAACAAATTTATCTACCTTAACCAAAATATCCTCAATGATTCCCCTTGGAAAAGCAAGAGATCGGTCGGCTAATTGCAACGTGACCGATGTAGGTTTTACTTCTCCCAAACCCAATTCGTAAAATATTGATAAAGGCATTAAATTAACACTCGCTCCAAGATCACACAATGCATTACCGCTGAAATTTGAACCAATAGAACAAGGTATAGTGAAACTACCAGGATCTTTTAACTTTGGAGGTACCTTTTTCTACAAAATAGCACTACATTCTTCAGTTAAGGCAACAGTCTCAAACTCACTGAGGCGTCTCTTTTTAGATAATATATCTTTCATGAATTTAACGTAGCTCGACATCTTCTCCAATGCTTCAGCAAAAGGGATGTTGATGTGTAGCTTTTTGAAGATTTCTAAGAATTTCAGGAAGTCCTTCTCATCAATCTGCTTACTAGCTCGTTGCGGAAATGGAAGAGGTGGATATATGAGTTTATCTTTTCCAATAGAAGCATTTTCCATACCTTCTTTTGATTGAGAAAGTTGCTGGCTAGGCTGGACAGAAGGTTCGTTGCCTTTATGCGTAACTTCTGGTGTAGTTGCAACGACATGCTTGAACTTTGAGGCTTCAGAAAGTATTCTTCCATTTCGTAAAGTGATAGCTTGGACTTGCGCATTCCCTTCATTCATTGGATTCACCTCTGTATTGCTCGGAAGGGTGCCTTGAGATCGATTATTAATTGCTTGTGCCAATTGTCCGACTTGGGCTTCCAAACTCCGAAGTGAAGCCGATTGGTTCTACAAAAGAGTGTCGGTTTTAGAAATGTATTTGACCAATAGTTCTTCAATACCTGACATTTTTTCTTGCGGTTATGGCTTTTGTTGATGAGGTCCTAGTGGAGGAGTTGGTTTTGCTGATTGTTGATTTCCCCACGAGAAGCTCGGATGGTTCCTTCATCCCGGATTGTAAGTATTCGAAAAGGGGTTGTTCCTCGAGTTGGCTCCCAAGTAGTTGACTGACTCAGCACCAGTGAAACATTGATCAGGAGCATGATTTTCTCCACACCTCTCACATGGATAATGAATGGGATGATTAGGACCCTTGAGTGCATTCATCTCCCGAGTTAATGCATCCACTTTAGCATTGAGGGCAGCAACTTCATCAACTGAATGTATTCCAGCTACTCCTCGGGCACGCGATACTCCATGACCGTTATTAGCCATATGCTCGAATAGCTCTAGTGCTTCCTCCGGTTGCTTGTTTAATATTGTTCCCCTTGCAGCTGCATCTATCGTTGAGCGAAGTGCATCAGTTAATCCATCATAAAAAATTTGCACCAGCATCCATTGAGGTATCTCGTGATGTGGGCACACTCGTAGAAAATCCTTAAATCTCTCCCACGCCTCATAAAGTGACTCCGTTCCATGTTGTCGAAACGAAGTGATGTCATTCCGCATCTTAATAGTCTTGCTGGGTGGGAAATACTTTGATAGGAATTTTCCGGACATCTCTTCCCAGTTTGTGATGGACCCTTCTGGCAAAGAGTAGAGCCATGTTCGTGCTTTGTCCCTCAACGAGAATGGGAAGAGTCTCATCCGAATGGCCTCGCTCGATGCTCCATTATAGGGAAAAGTGTCGCAAATTTCCATAAAGTTGGTGATGTGCCCATGTGGATCCTCCGATGGAGATCCTCCGAAACTCGAATTTTGTAGCATAGTGATTGTTACACTAAGAGGGGGGTGAATTAGTATTAATCTCCAAATTCGGATTTTAACACTTTTTCGTTTTACCCCGCAGCGGAAGGAAGTTTCTGTAACACAGAACCTTAGATAGGTTTCTGTACAACAGAACGTTTGATTGTGTTAACAAAATGTTTGATTGGACACAAAGCTTTTTATAGTGGTTCGGCAAATTGCCTACTCCACTCTTCACCCAGAAACATGGATGATTTCCACTCAAATGTATCTCAATACCGATTACACAATTGATAGCAAACAGAGCTAATCAGAAAGTTCTGCACTGTAGAAGTATGAGTGGTAGAGCACAGACCAGAAGGTTCTGTACAGTAGAACTTGTTACACGGCAAAGACCAGAAGGTTCTGTACCGTAGAACTCTGAGTGGAAGAGCACAGTCCAGAAGGTTCTGTACCGTAGAACTCTGAGTGGAAGAGCACAGACCAGAAGGTTCTGTAGCAAGAGTGTGTCAATCTTTAACAAACCAAAATGGTCCGTATAGAAATGACTTGAGGTAAGCACAGACCGTAAGGTTCTGCATTGAAGTAGATTCACAGACCCGAAGGTTCTGCACTACAGTAGGTTGTACAGACCCGAAGGTTCTGCACTACAGTAACTCTGTGCACACGTTAGTGTGACTAACAAAGTAACCAATGCGCAATCCCCTCAAGGACAACGACTTCGTGGCGTACCCCACGCGAGCACGTAGCGAACCCTACGCAGGCAGACAGCGACCTCTGTCCGGCGGCTCCACACAACCTGCACGATCTCCTCGAGATAGCGACTATGTGGCGTACCCCACACAAGCACGTAGCATACCCTGTGCAAGCACACGGCAAACCCCACGCAAGCAGACGGCAGCCTCCGTCCTAGGTTCCTGCACACAGAGCTCTACACAACAGAAGCTGGTCAGTCCCTCACCTTCTGTGCTCCCGAGGTTCAGCCCTTCTCTCCGGCCCACTGCACGTTGCTCACGTCGACACGCTTCCAACAACGTCTCCTGCAGCTTCCAACCGAGTCCCTCGAGCCCCCGAGTCACTTTCCCAGAAGGCTTCACCAACGATGCAGCCGTCCGTCGCTAGTGCTCCTTGTGTGACTAACTCAAACGAACAAAATGAGTTAAAGAACTAAAGAAACTACAGCTCACGCTCTCTCTGGACAGAATGGGATGGATGTTATATTGTATAATGGGAGAGGGCGTGGCTATTTATACACAAAATTCTAAGAAGAAAATGCAAAAGGAAAAAGATAAAAATGTAATATGCAAAATAAGAAATTAAAGGTTAGTTGACAAAATAATTAATCTACAATAATATCATACACGTGCAAGTATTCAGACAGAAAAAAATCAAAATAAAATTATGATATATTTTCCATAAATAGTGAACCACAGAAGGTGTCGCAGAAGGTTCTGCTCGATAACCTTCTACAGATGGAAACAATCGTTGATTTGCTTCCAAATAAGTTAAGATCAGTTCCATCCTGATAAAGACACACGTAAGAATGTATCTGGACAGGTGATAGATGATTTGTATCCAAATAACGTTCGTATATTGGTCAAGTAAGCTTACAGAAGCCTGTAGACCAAACAATAGAACATTTCCATATATACAAGATACATTTCCTTCTATGAAAGATAATATCTCCAATATGATTACTTGGAAACCAAATCGTGGTAATTTGATCAGATAAATATCTTAATCAAATTATGCATATTTCGTAATTAAATAATTTATAACTAATCATTTAATTACAAAAATAATTCTTACAAGAAGTCCTTAATAAGAGAAGCTTCTGTAGAATAGAATGTTTGACATTCTGTAGTACAGAGGGTCCTGTTCATCATCAAAACCGTCCCAACAGTGATAACTGCCGGTTTGATTTCAAATGTGTTGGCTTGGATAGTCGGCTTCACTATGCTAGAGCGTTCATGCGCATAGGGCTAGGCATAATCACTCATGATTCTCGGTTTAACTTCTTGATTGTTGTTCTCCATTGTTTGTTGGCGTGTGGCTTCTTTTTGCTCTCTTAGACATAACCGAAAGGTTCTTTCTATTTCAGGATCAAAAGGAACCATTTCTCTACTGCGCATGCAACGTTAAGATCTTTCCTGCAAATAGATCGAAAATTAAGATTAAAGTTGAATTAATAAAGATCTGATTGAAATTAATATTGGCTGAAAATATAGAGAACAGACCCCGACAGCGGCGCCAAAAACTTGTCACGTCAAAAACGTTTTCACCATGCAAGTGCACGCGATCGTACAAGTAATAAAGTGTAAGTAAGATATCGTTCCCACGAGGACTGATCTGAACTTCTCTCAATTATTAAAATACGTCAATCTCTATTATTCAACTAAGCGAGTTGAGAAACAATCAAACTAAGTGCAAAGCTAAAGAAAACGAGTAAGTAAACTGAATTAAAATTCAAATGAGAAAAGCACCTAGGGCGACGATTTCACCGGACAATTAATCACAAGTCATTTCTCAATCAACACGCTTAAGATGATCTGGTTGATAATCTGGAATTCGGTTATCCTCCTACGCCCCTCCCGAGGTCATAAGAACGTACATCTCTGTAAATAGTAATCACTCTATTCCTAGGTAGATTAACTATCGAGTGCCCCTTAAGGATCAATTCCAATTCGATTACCTAGGACGATTGGGTATATTATTATCCCGCTCGTTAATAATCCCGTCTTCCGACCAAGTTTAACCTAGGTTATTCCTCTTCCCGTGCTTAATCTAAGATTCCCATTCCGAGTTCACCTAAATTCATTATTCAATCCTATTGGTGATCAGGCAATAAGAAAGCGTTAAGAACGAATAGGAATAATCTAACCTAAATCATTCAAGTGTGTCAAAAGAGATAAACTCTTGACTAATTGTCAAGATCCATCTTAACCCTAAGCAAATAAAATTAGTTCATAACCGAAGTAAACGAAAACATCAAATCAATCTTAAACGATGAAAACATCCTAAAAATAAACCTAGAGAATCTGAGAAAATCTGAAAAGAAAATCTTTTTTTTCTCCCCATCGTCAACTTCAGGTCCTGCACCAGCCATCCAAAGATCTTCCCTCTGCACAGAGTCTTCGTAATTACGCCGAGATGCTCTGTTTTCCGTATTTATCCTGAAATAGACCAAAAAACTCGGCAGTAATCCATTTCTCGGGAACAATGTGAAATAGCCAGGAATATTATGCAATGAGCGTAATACTTCATAAATCTAACTAAATCTAAGTATATAATTGCCCTAAATAACTCTACTTTTATAGAGTTGTCACGAATCATTAGAATGGCAACACGATGCAGGGTTTTGAGTTAGAAGGCTAAAGCGGATCTATTTGATACAATTGGACTATTTACCAAATCAAAAGGCCAGGCCGCACCTTAGGTTTGGGCTCTCGGTCGTTCTTTACCCTCCCCCACTCCCGGCGGACATTCTTTTCCCCCTTGGGTTCCGATTAGGTTACGCCCTATTCGTCTTCGGCGGCCTCTAGAAAGCGGGAGACGGACTATTGAAGTCTCGAGGGGGACGGAAGAAGTCTCGTTGCTTTTACTCATCCCCTTCTCTTTCCGGCGGACTCTGATTAGGGCTAGGGCTGGGTCGGGGACTGCGACGGATCAGGAGCTGTGGTTTCGTAGATAACAAATATAGCGAAATGGATGAGGAGATGAGGAAGTTGAGCTTGAAGAAGGAAGTTGCTTCGAAGCAGGAAGTGAGATCGGTTCCCGTCAACGAAGAGGACGATTCTGCGGAGCCTTCACCAGATTCTGTCAATCACGACGATGGGGACGCCAAGGGTATCACTTGAATTGAGGATTCCCCTTATTATTATTCTTTTCTTTTACTGAGAACTGTCATGTTCTTTCGCCTCCCTGAAATCGTCCGTCAGGTACGACCACGGATGCTGTTGAAGTTGCAAAGAAGAGGAAGAAGAAAAACAAGACCAAGTGAGCAGCTCCTTATCTCCCTACGCCCACAAACTTGTCTTCGATTTCACTTTCTGGAAATCTGATGCTTTGTTTCTGTGCGAGTGTTGAAACTGCAGGAAAAAGAAAGAAACTCCTGAGCAGACCGATCCCCCATCCATCCCCATTGTGGATCTCTTTCCATCTGGAGAGTTTCCAGAGGGTGAAATTCAACAATACAAAGAAGAGTGAGTGACATGATTTTCTGCGGGTTTAGGGAAACAGAAAGACTTCTTTATCTGTTCTTTTGTGCCCGCTGGTTGCATATCCTCCCTCGTACTGTGATTGCGGCTGCTTTATTGTTCTTCTATGTGCCTTTTTCCCTCTTGACTTCTGACAATGATGATTTTTTTTTCTCCAGTAATGTATGGAGAATTACATCTGAAGAGAAAAGGGAGTTGGAGAGACTCCAAAAGCCTATCTACAATTCCATTCGGAGAGCAGCTGAGGTCCACAGACAGGTTGTCCTTCTGCTTTCTTCTCTGTAGATTTATATGTTTATTGTGGTATGGGAGGGGTAGAACCTATGTATTTAGTCATTGGTTGATTATGGGGGTGGGTTGATCCCATTTTTCATTTTTTTTTTTTTGCTGTAACCCAGGTTCGGAAGCACATGAAGAGTATTATAAAGCCCGGAATGCTAATGACTGATCTCTGTGAGACTTTGGAAAACATGGTTCGTAAGCTAATATCAGAAAATGGCTTGCAAGCAGGGATTGCATTTCCTACTGGATGCTCTTTGAATTGGTAACATTTGCTTGTCATGATTGAAAAAATTGTATGTAGGAATGTGTTGAATGTTTTATGTGTATGCTTCAGGGTTGCTGCGCATTGGACTCCAAATACAGGAGATAAGACCGTGCTTCAGTATGATGATGTGATGAAGTTGGACTTTGGGACTCATATTGATGGTAGTAACACTACTTACTGAAATACGAACGGGGATTCTATCCTTGTGTCAGATTCTTTTTTTAGTTAAAATCGTGCAATATGCATGGAGTGGATAGTTCAGCGTTGTGTTTTAATGAACCTTAAAAACTATTGCAGGGCATATTGTTGACTGTGCCTTCACAGTGGCTTTCAATCCAATGTTTGATCCCCTACTCGAAGCCTCACGCGAAGCAACAAATGCTGGTATCAAGGTTGTTTATACTTTTGGATGCTCATTACTTTAGCACTATAATTAGAGTACCGGGGTTGGGGAACTAATTTCTCTTATTTTTCTTAACTTTGTTTGATCAAATAATACTATATTCCATGTTAAAATTTTGCAAATGGACTTATCTTCTAGATTTGAAGTCATTCTATAGAGATCTCTACAGTGCAAGAAATGAATGACAACATGTTTTTACAAATATTATATTGCAATAAACTTTCTTTTATATGATTCTCTCATAAATGTTTTAGTAGAGACACTCACCGTTATGGAAATTGCCTTCAAGTGATTTTGATTTTCAGTAAAGGTTTGCTACAATAGTGTTGCAACTTGATCAATTGATTTTTATCGTACAAATCTTATGTAGATTATTTTTTTTTAATTGCTGTAGCCATATGTATCTCCTTGCAAGGTTTGCTTTAGTGTTTTATCTTATCTTGCACGTTCATCACTGATGATAGCTAGTTTATTTAGGAGGCGGGAATAGATGTCCGTTTATGTGATGTTGGGACAGCTATTCAAGAGGTTATGGAATCATATGAAGTTGATATCAACGGGAAAGTGTTTCAAGGTACTATGTTTGTAGAGCTTATGCAGCTATTCACAGTATCCGCTCTTCTGCTCATTCTGTACACTTTTATGTTGTACATTGATTTAGTCTCCAAAATGTTGGACTATATGTATATATTCTGTATGTTGGCTTCTTTGAAGAATACTAGCTGGAAAGGGGGATTTTTCACTTGTCCAGTTCTTTGTTAGTCACATGCCTTACTGTTGAATCAGTTATGAGTCATCTTGATCTTCAATGATGTACATTTTTATTAGTCACTATCTATTTTTTAATGGCAAGGAAGCTCACTTAGAATGTAATAATGTGTGGATTGTTTTTTATTGGTTAAAATTTGTAGATTGCTTTGCTTGCTTGCCAGCTAATTGTTTTGGGATGTTTTTTTGCACTTAGAAGTGAGGAAAGGGATTGTTTGTTATTAAAAAATAGGGCCTAATTTTCATTTCTTGTTTTCTAAAAAATAATGAAAACCTGTTTGATAATCCAAAACACAGAATACTGTTTTAATTTCCATGAAATCAGGAAAATTTTTTATAGAATTTGTATGAAGCGGGGAAAATGCTAAAACTTCTTTTGTGTTTGTTATTTTTTGTTTTTTTAAATCTGAAAGGCATTAAAATGAATTTTTGCAATACCTGTATTTTTTAATTATAAGCAAAAGTATCTGTTTTCTCTTTTACTTCTCAGTGGTGAAATTTGACACGTCCTTTGCCACATGGAAGAATTGCTATGTAAAATTTTAATTAGTAGTTTTGTACCTTATAATTATCACATCAGCTGGCAAATAAAGATTGAACTGGCTTCAAGCAAAGTTTTGGCATTTGGTTCCTCTTTCTAGGTGGTGGTTCATTTGGCTTGAGAGAAACCAGCAGAGATGCAATTTTAGTTACATGATACGCGATGTATTAAAATGGATGTGCGTTTTATTGCAACCAACAGTATTATAGTAATTTGATTCTGTGTGATTATTTGCTGTACTTACTTTCTTTTATCTTGATTTTTGGCCTTCTCCTAGTGAAAAGCATTCGCAACTTAAATGGACATAGTATTGGGCCCTACCAAATCCATGCTGGAAAATCTGTTCCTATTGTGAAGGGCGGGGAGCAGACAAAAATGGAAGAGGGGGAGTTTTTTGCAATTGAAACTTTTGGTTCGACAGGTAAAAAATTTCCTATGAGATTGGGAGTTTTCTGAGAACAGGACTGTCTTTCAGCGATTTGATTTCTCACGTTCAGGGAAAGGTTATGTTAGAGAAGATTTGGAATGCAGTCATTACATGAAAAATTTTGAAGTTGGTCACATTCCTTTGAGGTTACCCAGAGCAAAGCAGTTACTTGCAACGATCAACAAGAACTTCTCGACGTTAGCATTTTGCAGGCGCTACTTGGATCGCTTGGGGGAAACAAAGTATCTAATGGCCTTGAAGAACTTGTGTGACTCTGGTATTGTTGAGGTAATCCCAAGGAACTGGAATATCTCTCCTTGTTTGGTGTACAGCCATCCAGTGCCCCTATTTGTATGTGGCTACAGGAAAGGCAGCATGTAGGGACAGCCTCACAGTCGTACAGTTAATAATTCTTTGCTTGATTTTGCAGCCTTATCCTCCTCTCTGTGATGTGAAAGGAAGCTATGTATCTCAGTTCGAGCATACCATCTTGCTGCGGCCAACATGTAAAGAGGTAATTTCCAGGGGCGATGATTACTGATGTCGCAACTGGTTGGTAAACGTTCTATGGAAGAAATAACGTAGTCTGGCATGTATTTCCTTTTTGGGAGGGCCATCGGAATGAGTTGAAATGTAGTAGAATTCCTCTGCTTACGTGATAATGGAACCTTCCAAAACTTCAAATGTCTGTGGATTAGTACAAAAAAGATACTAGACTTTGAGGTTGGTTTCGGGATTGAAGGTGGTGGGAAGATTCTCCCGATGTTTTGGGATTTTTCAAATCCATCTACGGACTTTTCAAGTCCGTCGATCCCTCATCTCCTCCCAGCACACCACACATTCCCACCCTCCTTCGTCCACCTCCACCCACGGCAGCTGTAGGACTGCTGCCACCTCCTCCCCTCCCATGACAGGCCAGGTCATTGAGCTCACATACCGGCGTAGCACAACTGTCTCCTCATAGGGCACGAGGGCCCCTTCGTGCTGGCTGCCAATCCCCGAGAAGTTATACCATGGTGTTGTAGCAGGGGTCTTCAGTATGTGGCGCTACTCCTAGGGGAAGGCCTCGTTGAGGACCTGCGGGTGTCTGCTGCAGGTTGCATTGGGAGGAGCAAGAGCAGCACAGCATCTTGGTCGCCGGGCATCATTATCCGGACACAAGGCAAATGCAACCACTGCAAGGCAGTGCTCTGTCCAGGACAAGGTTCATCGTCAACTGCACGGAGGGTTGTTGGATGACAAAGGGAAGGGTGAGAGTGTAGGAAGGAGAGGAGGAGGTGGGATATGAGGAAGGACTTGTTGGGAAGGGAGAGGAGGCGGAGGATGGCGAGCGAGAATAGGGTCAGGGAGGAGAGGAAGGCGGAGACGGGAGGTGGAGGAGGCGGAGTATCCAGGACAGCACATTCGATAAACAGTTGCGTTCATTGGGATCACGAGCTTGCCTTTGCTGTCGCTACTGGCTTCTTCTGAAGACGATGAACACTTCTTCTGATATATTTAGGGATGTCCTTTCACCCTTTCTCTTTTGGGTGGGGGAATGAGAGTGAGAGCATGTGGGTTATCCTATTGGAAGCATTTCGTGTTTTGGATTCGGTTATTTGATTCTGATAACCTGAAGAACAAACGATTTGGGATATGTCAGGTTGGGAAGGTGATGGGTAGAGATCTCATGGCCAATATACAGTAAGACTTCATTGTAATTCCAAACCATAAAAAGATGGACGTTATCAACTCACGATGCTCCATTAGCGAAAGCATCTTTCCCGTTAGCAGTTCGGGTTAGCATTCGCTATTTTGGTATATATAAATTTGAAACTTCCCAGGCTCAACCCCAGTTTGAGGAAATCCTCACGGAGAGCGAGACTTGCTTTGGTCTCTGGAGCACTCTCCGAGGGTGTGGGATGAACAGGAGCTCTTAGCAAGATCACACCTGCTCCTGAACTTCTTCACTTTCTTTTTCTTGGCAAGGGAGATGGGACGCGGCAGGGGAGGGAGGGTTGGGATAATGTCGGGCGAGGGGGGCGAGGGAGACGAGGTAGGTGTGGGACAACGTCGGACGAGGGAGGCGGGACAAGGGTGGGACAACGTAGAGCCTAATGGGTCAATCTAATTCATATATCAAATGAATGCTGATTTATTAGAATTTCAATTTCAATCTCAAATCTAAATTACTAATTACCAATTAGGGGTAAGGCCGACAGTGGGTCCAATTATTATTTATTTTTTCTTGGGATTCACTTCACTATCTTCCATGCGGAAGTAGCTGTGGGGAGGAAGGGGGGGAAGGAAAAATGGAATGTCCTGAAGTTCGTGTCCGATCCCAGCCTTCCACTTTTTCTTTAACATAAACACTTGACTGCCGTCGCTTTCTCTTCCGATAGGACGGCCAGAGAGAAGGAAAAAGGATCAGAACAGAACAAGCAGAAAGTGGCAAAAGGTTAAAAGAAAAAAGAAAGAGGATTCCACTCACTCCCAAGGCCAAGAGTTGATTTATCAGAACGTCCCATTTGCCTATTGCCTCTTTGTCCTTGTGCGCCCCAACCCAACCCAAGCCCTCCAATAATAACTCCACACATGCCCCGGTCCATTATTGTTCCCACAGATAATCCACGCCATCCCATGCATCATCTCTTGGCCTTTGGAACATCTTCTATCTGGTGTTTTCCCCTGTTTTTATACTCTCACCAATGTACATAAAATCTTCTCTATACAACTTTACCTTTAGTCCACATGCCATGCGATCTAGAAACAACCAACCCAACCAGCTAATCATCACCACGGCCACCACCTGCAGAAAAGCAGAAAGGTTAGCTTAAACATACAATAGTTTCCTAACTCTGAAGAACATAATAACAAACAGGAGCCTACCTATGCAGCATGATTAGGAGTAGACTCCAACTGAAGTAAAGTGAGATCCAGCACTCCAGCTTGCAAGTATGCATGTCTATGACTCTTTACTCATTTGACTCTCAAATTAATTTAATTCCACCGCAGCCATTTCATAAATCCACCATTAGCCAGAGCAGAGAGCGGAACTTGGAACCACATTACCGTTCAAAAGCTTGTAACCCCCCCCCCCCCTCTCACAAATAAAAAAGAAACCACAATGAGCAGATGGTCCATGGTCCATTCCATACTCATTTTCAGATATAGCAAATTCCAAAGGGACCCCTCATCCATCAGTCTTACTTAGAAAAGTGATTCTTATCTTAATATATATAGTGATTCTTCCAATACATCACTCATTTGGCCCTTTCTTGCACCAGAATCATCTGCAAGGTAACCTCTTGATTCCTCCATACCTATCCAGCTACTGCCTTTCATCTTCTTCAGTCCAGTAGTCATCATCTTCTCCCTGACTCTATCTGCTTCTACCCACTTTCCTGCTTCTGAATACAGATTTGCCATTATGATGTAATTCCCAGTGCTATCTGGCTCAATCTCAAGCAACCAATCAAAGGCTAGTTTTCCAAGTTCAACATCACTGCACAGAGAGGCCCCATTAAGCAATGCACCCCAGACTTTTGCACTGGGTTCAATTGGCATTTTGTTAATGAACTCGTATGCTTCAGATAGCCTCTTTGCACGGCTGAGAACACCCACCATACAGGCATAATGCTCCACCGAGGGAGAAATACCATATTCAGGCTGCATTGCACTAAAGATTTTCCAGGCATCTTCGACAAGTCCAGCATGAGCACAAGCAGACAAAACAGCCGTGAATGTGACAGGATCTGGCTGAATGCCAAGATCCAACATCTCATTGAAAAAGCTAAGTACTGCCGCAGCATCACCATGGGAAGCATAGGCAGAAATAATTGCTGTCCACAAGATCAAGCTTCTTCCCTTTCTCCACTCAAAGACCTTTCTGGCCCCAGAGAGAAAACCTGACTTTGCATAAGCATCTATGACAGCAGTAGCAACGTAAACATTCTGCTCATAGTTCCTCCTAACAGCACAGGCATGTAACTCTTTTCCTCCCTTTAAATGTGTAAGATAAGAACATGAAGGAAGTATGCTGGATATCGTCACAGTATTGGGTACGACTCTGGAAGCCATCATTTTCCGAAAATAATCCAAGGCCTCCTTGTGACGGTTATTTTGAGCCAAGCCTGAAATAACAGCATTCCAAACGCTCAACTTTGGACTCTCCATCTCTTTGAAGATGCTTGTGGCTTCTCTGACAAAACCATGAACCATATATCCCGAGATAATTGCACCATAAGAGACCTCATCCTTCCCCTCCAAGTCATCGAACAACTCCTTAGCATAATCTAAGCTGCCGCATTTAGAATAGAACCCAATCAGTGCATTGCAGAGCGTGATATCCATATCCATTTCACTCTCAATGACATATTTATGCACATCCATGCCAAAAAGCAAATCCTTGGACTGACCACATGCCTGTAAAAGGCTAACAACGGTCACACCATTTGGCTGCATCCCGGAAGCCAACATCTCCCTGTACAAGCCCTTACATTCCTCATAGCAACCGCATTGGGAGTATCCGCCAATCATGGAATTCCAAGACACGATGTCTGGATCACGAATACGGAGAAAAGCCTTTGCAGCCGATGCGGGCTCGTCACATCTGGAATAAAGAGTCACCAGAGCATTACCCACATAAACATCTGACTCGAAACCCCGTCGCAAGATGAAGCACTGCATCTCTCTCGCCTTTTTGACTTGACAGGAGACAGATGAAAGCGCCTTTAGCGTACATGAAACTGTGTAATAATCAGCCCAGATACGAGAGCTAGAAACAAGTGAGGAAAACAAGCTAAGGGCGTCGTGGAACCATCCCTGGAAGCAGAAGCCGATTAGAAGGGCGTTCCAGGAGAAGATGTTTTTTTGCGGGATAGCGTCGAACACATAACGCGCTTGGGGAAGGAGGTCCGCCCTCGAGTAGAAGGTGATGAGCTTCGAGGCGAGGTAGTTGTCGGGGGTCAAGGAGTGAAGAATAATGCGAGAGTGCAGCTGCTTTCCCTGACGGAAGAAGCCGCGGCCTGTAAAGTACTGTAGCAACCCGCCTAAGGCAGAGTAGTTAACAAGACCGTTTGGTTTGTAAAGACGTTGTAGGATGTCGTGGGCAGCAAAGATGCTCGTCGGCGCGATCCTGTTGGACGGTATTCCGGTCCTCATCCGCCTAATCGATTCGGCTTCCTTATGGCATTGCAACAGTCACCAGAGACGACGAGGCGTTGGGGGTAGCTGTCCAGGACGACGAGGCGGAGAGGTCGTTGGGTCGGAATCTGGGCATCCCATGAAAGGTCATATATTGTTGGGTCTCCGGGCTTCTGATAACCCAATAATAATTTGCCACCTGGAGGCCACCGATTAAAAGAAGCATTTCCGCCACGGGAAAACGGAAGGGGAATAAGATGGAGCAGCAGCCACCGCCGACGCCAGCTAGGCAAAGGCTAGATCAATCGGAACAGAGATTCACACCGGTGACCCATACCCATAACCCCACGTTTAGCTTTTGTGCTGAAAATACCGTGTCTTACAAAATTCGTTGACTAAGGTAGCGAAATCGATCTTACAAAGGCCGAATTCGATGATGAAGGAAGTTGGCCTTTGTAAGGCCGATTTCATCGTACCCAAAGCGAAGTCGGCCTTACAAAGACCGACTTTAGTGAAATTTTTTTAAAAAAATATATCATCAGAAGTCAGCCTTACAAAGGCCGATTTGCCTGGGCGAGCACCAAATTTTATGGTGTCGGAGAGAAGTCGGCCTTTGTAACAACGACTTCCTTCACGCGTTAAGGGAGTCCGTCTTGCAAAGGCCGACTTCGCTTCGGCACCACATAATTTGAAGTCCGCATAAGGAAGTCGGTCGTTGTAAGGCCGACTTCCATCCGGCATTAAGGGAGTAGGTCTTACAAAGGTCGACTCCGTCGGAATTTAACGCCCTGACTAGGGCTCGGGGTGCACAATCAGTTTGCTCCCACCCCGACATCCGACCCCCCTCCCGAGACCCCCGACCCAGACCAGACTCCGACGACCCGTCCCTTGCCAACCCTTCCTCGACGCCGGCTAGCCCGTTCTCGACTCCGATGCCCCGATCTCAATCCCGACGCCCCGCTCTCTACCGACGCCTCAATGTAGCCAGAAACTTCAACACAAGGTACAAGAATCTCCGTGGGAAAAAAAGGCTAGCTATTGCTACAAGAAAATATATGGCGTCAAAGATGAAGCAATATTTGCGTCATATTTTGAAAATTATTATAGAGTCGACAGATTTTTTTAATGAGATGGATAAGAGCGAATGGACTCTCCGTTTCGATGGAAACTACCGTTGGGGGATAATGACGATGAATTTAAGCGAGAGCTACAATGCTGTTTTAAAGGGTGCACGATCGCTTCCGGTCTCTGCTTTAGTGAGGAAGCCGTTCTACAATTGTGTTGCATATTGGAATAACAGAAGAGATGAGGATGACGCGGCCATAAATAAGGGAGAAAAATTTACTAAAGTTGCCATGGAGCGTTTCAATAAGGGAATGAAGAATGCTAGAAATCATCAATGTCACACTTATAGATCGTGTCGCTCATTTGCTTCTCCTTGGTTAAATGACACTTTCAAGACAGAGTCATTCGCCAATTTGGAGACGACCAACTAATACCGGGTAGCTGCGATATCGAAGCACGCCTTCATCGGATTGACATGCGAGGAAAGTAGTTCGATAATTGGATGCACATCCACGCTAAGTATATCGAGTTGTGGCATCAACGAGGTAGCTACATCGTTCCTTTATGCTGGGAACAAGGCTCGGAGTACAGTACATGGTACATGCGTCACTCTCGTCCTTACCTATCGCACACAGGCGTCATGTTGAGCATAGTGGTAAATACAATAACTATTACCTTCATTAAAGTAAAAATTATTGTATTGATATAATTTCTTCGCAGACGCAACAAATGGCTGACATTTCTATTCGATCGGAGAGAGGTAACCCTTCAGAATTACAGCACATCGTGGGTATTTCTCGCAAGGGCCATAGCTTCTTGAGAGAGTTCACTCCGATGCGTTTGTATGGACGACGTGAAGGGCTACAGGAGGAGGACGAGTTTGAAGAAGAGGCAGTGGATGAGGAACAACCACAAGAGGTCGAGCAACATGAAGATGATGAATTCCATGAAGATTTTGACATGTTCGATGTTGTTGCACTGGTTGATGAACAGGATGATGAAAATTATGCACCAGTAGAGGTATACTCGACTCCTCAACTAGCAGAGGCGTCCACATCTGTCACTCCACCGGCTCCGTGGAAGGCAAGGAGGGATAGACACTTTCCCGTGGACAATGCGGATCAAACCCAGATATCTCAGCTCACGCAACTCACTCCATTTGAACGGCCGCCGGTGGAGAAATTCTACACACGTAGGACTCGAAGAAATGAGTAATTGTCACTTCATTTAGTTGTGTATATGTTTCGACTACGTTATTTTGACTATGTTGTGACGATATTTGGACTCTGTTATGACAACTTATGCTTATTTTGGGTACTATTAGTGTAAGATTAGTAGTTCAAAACGTACATGCATTACATGTTCAAATTGTAAGATTTTTCTTAAAGCTTTGTAGTGCATCAAGGGAGTCGGCCTGTGTAAGGCCGACTTCCTTCATACCGGATGGAAGTCGCTCTTAGTAAGGCCGACTCCCTTAGTGACTCAAGGGGGTCGGTTTTATAAAGGTCGACTTCCTTGTGGCACTAAGGGAGTCGGCTTTATAAAGGACGACTTTAGTGAAATTTAAGTATTTCGAAGTCTGTCTTACAAAGACCGAATTCTTGCAGGTGGGACGAATGACATGAGGTCAACTTTTGTAAGGCCCACTTCAGTTTGAGGATTATGAAATCGGTCTTACAAAGGCCGTCTTTCTTCATAATCGAAGTTGGCCTTTGCAAGGCCGATTTCGCAACCTTTGTCAACGAATTTCCAAACTCCCTACCTTATTTGACGAAATAATTTCCGGACCAACGTTATTTTAGAACAAAACTCCTCAAATTTGAAGAGACGTTGGAGTGATGGTGTCTTCAAGAGGTGCTTGCTTTTGCAACAATATTATGTGTGGCGCTCTTCTATAACAACATATTTTTCGTTCTGCAGTCGCGTTTGTTTTGTTCTGGGTTGTTACTCATACAAGTAGGTACGACAGAGAAATCTTATGCAAATGATGTGGTAGCTACGGAAGTGAAAACCACAAAGTTAGCCATGTGGGGGAGCGTCCAAGGAAGTCATGAGAATTGAGTCTTTGTGCAGGTAGTGTGGTAGCCGTCGGAGTGAAAGCCACAGGTAATATGAGGAACTTTGTCGAAGTTAGTCACAGGTGAGGCTGTGCAGGGTTGTAGTCACATGTGTCTGTGGGGATTTGTTAATCACATTTTGGGCCAGTAGTGTACATATGCACTTGTTGTACTCCTGTGATCTTATAATTAGTCAATACACCCTTATTACGATAGAGTGTTGTGAGAATAGACGTAAACATTACTCATTGAACCATTACAAATATGGTGTGTCTTTACTTGTTCTCCAACTTGCGTTTGATTCATCTCCATCCCAAGAAAAAATGACATCTAACCTCTTCATCAAATTCTACCAGCGTTCGAGCTTCTGATTATTTTCTCTAATATATGATCATCTACGTATAAGGAAATAATAATCATAGTCAAATCAGCCTTCCTAATATGCAGAGTGTGCTCATTTCAAATGCTTTTAAAATGAAGTAAGCATCAATCTTGTTGTACCAAGCTCTGGTAGGTTGCTTCAATCCAAACAAAGCCTTCTTTAACTTGTACATCTTTTGTTCAGGTTCTATAATACATAAATCTTCTAGCTGTTCTACATAAATCTCATTCTACAAAATTCTATTAAGAAATGCAAATATGACAACAAGTTGGAATACCTTTCATTCTTTTTATGTGGCATTTGCGAATAGCAACTTGATCGTATCTAGTCTTGCCACAAAAACAAAGGTTTCTTAATCTACGCCCCATACTTGAAATTAGCTCGTCACGACAAGTCTAACTTTATGCTTATATACATAACCATTTGGCTCAAGATTCATTCTGTAGACTCACTTAACTCCCATAACCTTTCTTTCATATGGTATGTTCATGCGTTCTCATTTCTCATTCTTCCCAATCATAGTAATCCCCTCAGACATTGTAACTAGCCACTTTCTGTCTCCATTTGCCTCCTTAAAACTAGCATGTTCTAATACTGCCACATTGCATCTTTCATAAACCTTAGTCAATGATCTCGTGCCTCTTCTTGGTGAATCGTCAATATGCTCTTCACAACTGAGTTGTTGATCGACGTTCTGTTCCTCCAAATTAGTCTTATGTGACATGTGCCAAGTTTGCTCGGAATCTGACCTTCTGCTCGTCCAATTTTATTTATCTTCTTCAAAGAACTCGACAACTCTACTCATGATCACCTTTTTTTTCCTAGCTAATAAATTATATAAGCTTTTGAATGCATATTATAGCCAATGAAATACCAACAAATGTCTTATGGTCCGGTCCAAACTTTTCCTTTTTTGCATAAAGAAGTTGTTTATAATATACACATTCAAACACCTTCAAGTTCTTCACAATCGACTTGACCCAAAACCAAGCCTCGTAAGATGTCTTCATCTTCACTAACTTTGTAGGAAGTACGTTCAACAGAAACACTGCAATATTAGCAGTTTTTGCTCAAAATTTCTTCGGCATCTCCTTCTCATACATCAAGCATTTTGTCATCTCCATGATGCTTCTATTCTTCCTTTAACTCACTCCGTTATGTTGTGGTGAATATGGTGCAGTTAACTGATGTTATACTCTAGAATTTTCACAAATGGACCTAAAAAACTACTAGAAGTACACTCGGTCTCATTGTCAAACCTCACGATCTACATACTCCTTCTACACTTGTTCTCCACAAGTTTCTTAAACTTCTTGAATGTCTCCACAACTTCAGACTTAGCCTGCAAGAAGCAACTCCAGCACATCCCGGTGAAATCTAGCACTTCTTTCGCTCATATTTCATTTTCAATAAGTAACCTCTCCCACTAAATTATCGGGAAAAGTACTAACGAGATACATAGAGTGATGAGTAGAAGATGAAGGGACCTACTATCATTGGGTGTTTTGGTTCAGGAATTAAGGAAGGGAAAGGAGGCAGTCAAAATCAAATGAGAACCATTACTTCAGGTGGGATTGCAATTCAGATGATAGGGGAGAAAAAATTGTCTTTCCAGTCATATTTCCCTCACATTCCACGTTTAAAAGTGTGAGCAAAAGTATGTTGTAGAATTTATTATTTAGATGTAAATATATACTCTAAATATAATATGTTGATTTAGGTAAATTTTGTGATTTAAATATGGATTGTCATAGTGTGATAATTAAGAAAGTTAGTAAAAATAGTTTATTATAGGTAAAATATGTAGTTACGTCTAAATATTTCTTGATATCTTTACTTTTTTCTCCAAAAAAACCGTCATGAGTTCCTAAAAACAAAGGAAAGAACGTAGGGTACAGGGCATGCCACATCAATGAAGGCAAGGAGGCAAAGAAGATTGTAGTGTTTGACGTTGGATTTGCCTAGTAAATCCTGTAGATTGTATGCGTCCTTGTTATCACTTAGTCGGCGTTCGCGGAGAAACTTATGTTCATTTATGTCAATGTTATGCTCTTCAACAAAAGTCCACTCCTTGTTAAACGTGCGCCATCACTAACAATAACATAACTCATCGACTATCCATGGAGCTTTGTCGTTAACGACAACGCTATTTTCGTACTCTTATACCATTACGGTTTAGTAATTTACTAACTCATATTTGTACATTCAACTAAAAAGTCTTTGTAAATTACTAAACAACTTCTAAGGGGTTAAATCGTATATTCACACTCTTATTCAAGCTCGGAGTTAGGTTAGTTCGCCCCTTGAAAGTTAGTAATTTACTAAATCCTTCTTGTAAATTTTTACTAAAAAAAATTAGTACTTCACTAAAACAGCGTAGCACATCGTTTAGTATAAAATAGTAATTTACAAAAAAATTTAGTACATTATTATAATTTACTAAAATTTTTGGTGCATCGTATAGTAAAAATTACTAAGCCCGTTACTGTGCTCCTATATCCCGTTTTACTAAGCCCGTTGGGCTTTTTACTAAAGTTTTACTAGTCCAACACTGTTTAGTAAATTATTAAGTTTTTACTAAATTAGGACAGTAATTCGTATAGTATAAAATTGTAAATTACTAATATTTCTTAGTATTGTATTATAATTACCTCAAAACATTTTAGTAAAGTGTAGTACAGTATTGTAATTTACTAAAATTTTTAGTAAATTGTATAGTAAAAACTACTAAGCCCATTACCGTGGATTTCTCTCTAGTTTTACTAAGTCCGTTGGGTTTTTTACTGAACTTTTAACTAAGCCCGACACTGTTTAGTAAATTACTAAGTTTTACTAAATTTTTACGGTACATGGTATAGTACAGAATTGTAATTTACTAAAATCTTTAGTATAATACTGTAATTTACTAAAATTTATAGTAAATCGTATAGTAAAATTTACTAAACCTATTATTTTGCATCGCTCTCATGTTTTATTAAGTTCGTTAGGCTTTATACTAAACTTTTACTAAGTCCAACACTGTTTAGTAATTTACTAATAGTATTACTAAAGTTTGTTAGTAAAAATGTACTAACAAAAAACACAATTTCGTAAAATTTTACTAAAAAACGACGAAGTAAAATGCAAGTAAACTTACAAGTGCCGTGTGAGAATATTATTGAGCAAAGAGAGGAAAGGAAAGAGTCAAAGCTGAGCTGGACATATGTTTTGAATGTGAAACTTCCCTCCCCCCCCCCCCCCCCCCCCCCCCCCCCCCCCGGATAGCTAAACTGGACAAAGTTTACTCCAAATCGATAAAACAGAAAGACGTCCTCGCCTATTCCATTTCTTCTTGACATAACGTGGGAAGACTGTCTGTCAGTTGGGCATTCATCATCACGTTCATCTCAACCAGTCCCCCCCCAGCTAAACTGTGCGAAAACCCCCGTCTGCCATCCCCCGTGAATTGTTAGCTGTGATGGAGGTTCCATGCTTGATATGGCTCAAGGGAAAAGGCAGGGGAGGGGGAGGGACCACTTGTGGTTGGAAACTTTCTGGTCGTTGCTATCATTCATTCACTCTTCGTCGCAGCATGCAATTTTTAGAACACTTCACCCACCCCTACAAGAAATGTAACCAAATCAAATCAAGTCAAGAGCTCCCAATACAAGCATAATCAATCAATCCCTCCCTCCATTGCTAAAAATTGTTCAATTCCTACCCCTGGTATTTGGTAGTTGTAACGTGCCTTTGTTTGGCCTTCCTAAACAAAACAACCTCGTCCAAGCGTCCTTACCTTTTGGGCATGGCCATTATCATCGATTTCCTGTATGGGATGCTGAAGCCTGTGGCCGCCCTCGTGGTTGTCCTCATGGCTGTCTGCCTTTCCCGTCTCCAGAGGCTTGACCTGGAGAAGGACATGCTCTATTCCATCTTCAGGGCCTTCCTCCAGCTCTCCATCATCGGCTTCGTCCTCGACTTCATCTTCCGCCAGGCCAACGGCATCTGGATCCTCATCGCCTACCTCTTCATGGTCCCCCCCCCCTTCCCCCTTTCAATGATCCCCCTTGCCTTCCTTTCTTCATTCATTTGTTGCTTTGCATATGGAACTGTATATCTGGGATACAATTGTGGACAGAGAGGATCTGATGTTGTTATGAATGCGTCGATAATTGGTTAACTTATGGTGAACGGGTTGCAGGTGTGCGTGGCTGGGCATACAGCAGGTCAGCGAGCAAAGCACGTGCCTCAGGGGAAGTACATAGCAGGAGTTTCCATATTGACCGGGACGTCGGTGACAATGGCCTTGCTTTTGCTTCTCAAAGTCTTCCCTTTCTCCCCTCGCTACGTCATTCCAGTTGCAGGGATGATGATCGGGAACTCAATGACCGTCACCGGGGTAACCATGAAGAGGCTTCGAGACGACATCAAGTCGCAGATCAATCAGGTCAGTCCTTGGGAACAGCGCCAATGGTTCTGGATTCTGGAGACGGCTAAAATTCTCTCTGTTATGCTTGAGATCCTGCTCTGATGGTCTGCTGCTGGAATAGCACTATCTGATTGGTCGACTCTAGACGTTATTTGATTAGGCACGCGGAAGAGAATGAAGGGCAACAGAACTGTCCGTATTTGTCAGGTGCACCGCCTGTAAGATCGGTTTGGGACACAATAGGAGTTCAAAATTAATCAATTAAAAGTAGGAGGCAACGCTTCAAATGCAAATGCATTGTTTCCGGACCAACTTTTGCATTGATGCCTGCTGCCACTGTTATTCAACTCTAAGTGCTCTTGGGTTAATTGTTTTTCCAACAGGTAGAGACAGCACTGGCCCTGGGAGCAAATCCAAAGCAAGCGACAATAAACCAGGTGAAGAGTGCGCTGGTGATTGGGCTGTCTCCGGTGCTCGACAATGCCAAAACCGTGGGGCTGATAACACTTCCAGGGGCGATGACAGGGCTAATAATGGGGGGAGCATCGCCGCTCGAGGCCATTCAACTGCAAATTGTGGTGATGAATATGCTCATAGGGGCGTCCACCATGAGTAGCATGCTCTCGACGTTCCTCTCCTGGCCAAACTTCTTCACCTATGCCTATCAATTAGAAACCAAGGTGTTCTCTGCGTGAATAGAGTAAATATGAGATTCCAACTGCTTTGCCTTTTTTGTAAAGTATTATGTCATAATAGTATGAGTCGAGATGGGCGAGAGTTAGTTGGCTCCGTGGCTTGGCTCTTACACACTCGTCGACGCTGAAAAAGTGGGACAGGAGAAATCGAGCATAGCAAGAGGGCCCGCGGTGCATTGCAGGAGTGAGAGATACTTGTGGTGGTTGTGGTTGGTCCATGAGTTTTGCTGTATAAGGCCCAAAAGATGATTGTTTGGGATTTACTTCCAAATGGAATGGACATGGTCAACCACAGGGAAGAAAAAAAAACGTAAAGCATTGGGCTTCTTTTTTTGATAACTTTGTAGGGAGCAAGTCCCCAGTGTCCCATTTTCCAAGTTTCTGGGCCAGATCCAGAATGAACAGAAAAGGGAAAAGCAGACGATAGAAACATAATGGAGAAAAATTCTGAAAACCTATTAAAAAAAATACTACTGTTATAAAACAAATGATACGAAGGGAAAAGATAGTAAGAGATAAACAAACGGGGGATTTTATTCCTTTTCTTATAACCATACATATGTACATAGGAGCTCCTATTTATAGGAGAATTACAAAGGTAATAGAAAGATTATAAATGTAACGTAATAATTCATTCTATTTTAATAAGAATAATAATGAATGACATTCAAATCACAATATTTATAACACTCCCCCTTGAATGTCTATTATGATAATGCCTCGTTAAAAACTTTTCTAGGAAAACCCCGTGAAAAAACCATGGTAAGGGAAAAAAGACTACGACATGTTTACTCCCTTTTAGTAACATCACTTTAAATCTCCAAGTTTGCGCATTCCAATTTTATGCACCAACCTTTCAAAAATTATTGTAGGCAACGCTTTTGTGAATAAATCTGTCAGATTTTCTGATGAACGTATTTGTTGAACATCAATATCACTACTCTTCTGGAGATTATGAGTGAAAAAGAATTTCGGTGATATATGTTTCGTTCGATCACTTTTGATATATCCTCTTTTTAATTGAAAAGTGCAAGCAGCATTATTCTCATATAAAATTGTTAGGGAATTCTTATTTACGGAAAAGCCACATGACCCTCGAATGTGATGTATAACTCATCTCAACCATACACATTCTCCACTGGCTTCATGAATTGCAATAATCTCAGAATAGTTAGAAGATGTGACGGTAATTGTTTCCTTCATAGATTCCATGATATAGCGGTACCACTACATGTAAATAAATAACCCATTTGTGATTTACCATTATGAGGGACGGATAAGTATCCTGCATCTACATATCCAATCAATTCTGCTTCAGGCATATACGGATAATATAATCCCATGTCCATAGTTCCTCGAAGATACCGAAAAATATGCTTAATTCCATTCCAATGTCTCCTAGTTTGTGAAGAACTATATCTTGCTAATAAATTCATTGCAAATGATATATCAGGTCTAGTATGACTAGCAAGATACATCAGTGCCCCAATAGCACTAAGATATGGTACTTCATGACTAATTAGTTCTTTATCATTTATTCGAGGTCGAAATGGGTCTTTATTTACATTAAGCGATCTCAAGACCATTGGACTACTCAAGTGATGTGCTTTATCCATATAAAATCTTTTCAACACTTTTGATGTATAACCAGATTGATGGACAAAAATTCCATTTTCTAAATGCTCAATCTGCAAGCCAATACATAACTATGTTTATCCGAGATCTTTCATCTCAAATTCTTTCTTGAGGTAATCAATTGTTTTAGACAGTTCATTAGTGGTTCCAATAATATTCAGATCGTCGACATAAATCGCATTTATTGCAAATTGTGATTCGGATCCCTTAATAAACACACATGAACATATTTTATCATTTTGATATCCATTTTTCAATAAATATTCACTGAGACGTTTATACCACATATGCCCAGATTGTTTCAATCCATATAGAGATCCGTATAATTTGACCGAGTAAAGGTCTCGACGATCTGAATTATATGCTTCAGGCATTTTGAATCCTTCAAGGAGTTTCATGTATATGTCGTTCTCAAGATAGCCATATAAGAATGTTGTAACGACATTCATTAATCTCATCTCCAATTTCTCATGAATTGATAAACTTATCAAATATCTAAATGTTGTTGCATCCACCACAGGAGAATATGTCTCTCATATCAATACCAGGTCTTTGCAAGAATCCCTGAGTGACAAGTCATGCCTTATATCTGACAATCTCATTTTTCTCATTTCTTTTCCATACAAATACCTATTTATAACCGATCGGTTTTATATTTTCAGGTGTACGGACACAGGTCCAAAAATTTTATGTTTTGTGAGCGATCTTAATTCTGCTTCAATTGTATCTTTCCATTTTAGCCAATCATTTCTTTGCTTGCGTTCTTCAACAAACTTTGGTTCAAGATCCTCGTCTTCATTTACAATATCGCATGCTATATCATATGCAAAATTTTCATCAATGTCGATTTTATCTCGATTCCATCTCTTTCCAGTCAAAACATAATTGATAGAGATCTCTTCATTTTCAGGTATCTTTGATTCTTCCGGAATCATTTTCTCAATGACTGGAGGCTCTTCTAGAGCAATTGTTTCTTCAGTTTGAGCCTTTACTTCCTTTCTTTTCCAAGGATTTTAACTTTGGAACCGACTGGTCTACCACGTTTCACATACATTTTAGGTTCATTAACAATACTAGGTTGTCCTTCAGGGACATCAATTCTTATTGAAGCATTTGCAGCTGGAATACAAGACTTAGTTACTTTCTTAGGGTCAGTAAAAGCATGTGGCAATTGATTTGCTAAATTTTGCAAGTGAATAATTTTCTGAACTTCGAGTTCATATTGCTTTGTACGAGGATCATAGTGAGGTAATGATAACTCAAGCCAGATTATTTCTTTTTCCGGCTGCTTATTTTCCCTCTTTTAATGTTGGAAATGTCATTTCATCAAATTGACAATCGGCAATGCCGTAAATATATCTCCCATCAACGGTTCTAAATATTTAATTATAGACGATGATTCATATCCGACATATATCCTCAATCTCCTTTGGGGTCCAATCTTTGTGCGTTGTGGTGGAGCAATTGACACATATACTGCACACCCAAAAATTCTTAGATGGGAAATATTCGGTTCCTGACCATAAACCATTTCCAAAGGGGAGACGTCATTATAATTTATAGGTCTAATGCGAATTAACCCTGCCGCGTGCAAAATAGCATGTCCCCAAACATGAACTGAGAGTTTTGATCTCATAAGTAAGGGTCTTGCAATTAATTGAATATGTTTTATCAATGACTCTATAAGGCCATTTTTTGTGTGAACATGTGCTACCGGATGTTCAACACTTATTCCAATTGATATACAATAATCATTAAAAGCTTGAGAAGTAAATTCTCTGACATCGAATACATTTTATTGGATAATCCGAAAAATGATATCGTAATTTGATAATTTGAGCAAGCAATCTTGCAAATACTTGATTACGAGTTGACAATAAACACACATGTTACCATCTTGTTGATGCGTCAATTAATATCATAAAGTATTTGAATGGTCCACATGGTGAATGAATAGGCCCACATATATCACCTTGTATTCTGTTAAGAAATTTTAATGGCTTAACCCTGATTTTCGATCGTGATAGCCTTATAATTAACTTCCCTTGGGAACAAGCGGCACATGAAAATTCATTGGGTAGAAAAATCTTCTGGTTTTTCAATGTATGCCCACACGAATGATTAATTATTCTTCGCATCATTATAGCTCCAGGATGCCCTAATCGTTTTTACCGAGTAATAAAATTATTTTGATCAACAAACTTATGGTTTGTGATGGCATTTATTTCACAAACATTTATATTTGTATAGTATAGTCTAGAGGAAACTGCGGGCAATTTTTCTAATATACATTTCTTACCCGAGATGATACTTGTAATACACAAATATTTTTTGTCATTTTCATTTGAAGTCTCAATGTGATATCTATTTCTGCGAATATCTTTAAAACTCAACAAATTTATCTGATACTTAGAGGAATATAATGCATTATCGATACAATATTTATTCTACTAGATAATAAGATATTTGCTCTTTCGAATCCCTCAATTTTTGTACTTCCACATATCATATTGACGCTTGTTTCGTTCATTACCAAGACGGTAAATAATTTATTGCTTTTCAAAATAGTATACGTTGAGGCGTTGTCTACCAGACAAGTGCATTTTTTTATTCCTCGAGAATTCTCTTATGGGAACTTCCATTTTCTTCATGAAATGAAATAAAATATTATGAATATACGAATATTAGAAAGAATACAGAAATAACATCATTTATTCTCGTGGCTTGGTGGTTTAAATCTTAGCTTTCTAATCAAGAGGTTGGGGTTCCAATAACCCCATTTGTTATTTACATGCTTGACTAAAAAGTCGGCTACATGAGACTGGGAGAAACATCGGAATAAAAATTTTCTGTCTCGATCATCTTTTATTATTTTTTTCGAGACTCTCGATAGCGTACGACGGTTACATAACCAATGCAACGATAAGATTTATTATCCACAACCTTGTCAAATTGACCTTCTTTTTGCCATTCTTTCTTTTTTTCACATATGGATGACGATCCTTACAAAATAATGTCGATCCCGACCATAATCATTAACATCGCCGACTGATAATCCCCTTCTGAGAATTGATAATTCACTTTGAGGAATCAAGAATTCGCTTCAGGGAAACAACGATTCGTTTCGGGGAATTGTGTATTCGCTTTTCGATTCGCTTCGGGAAATCGTGGATTCGCTACGGAGAATCGACGATTCGCTTCGGGGAATGTCATGAGGTTTCGGTAAATGTAACAAAAAAAATATGAAATAAGTAGTGAGATAGGGGAAAAGATAGTAACGGATAAACAAACCGGGGATTTTATTCCTTTTCTTACAACCATACATGTGTACATAGGTGCTCCTATTTATAGGAGAATTACAAAGATAATAGAAAGATTACAAATGTATGCTTTCCCATAAGCACGTTTTACAGTCGGACTCAACATTCTGTAAATCTAGAAATCCTTCTTTCATCTCATTCTTCTGCGGAAACTCTACATCTTTGCTGTGAAATTGCCCGAACCTTATGTGCCAAAATTATGTTTCATTAACTTGAGCCGCCATAGCTTGCTGACTCTGTGACACAAGCTCTAACACTTTTCATTCATCTGAATCTTGAGTATTTCCTTTCTAAAAGAATTTACTATCAAACAAAACCCTTCTTGAAACATCACTATGTACCCCTTCTCCACAAGTTGACCAACACTCAAAAGGTTCTAGTCAATTTTAGGTACATATAGGACATCACTGATTAGCTTTGCTGCTCCTTCTGGACCATCAATGACTACATCTCCTCTCCCTTCAACAGCGATGTAATCACCGTTTCCGATCCTTACGCTAGTACATATACTTCGATCTAAACTTGCAAATGACTTCTCATCATACGTCATGTGGTGGGTACATCTACTATCCACAAACCAACTTCTATGAGTCAATTAGGTAGCAAAACACAATGTCGTAAACATATACTCTACCTCATGATTCACAACAGCTTCTGTAGCACCTTGCTTAGAATCTTTCTCTTGACAAAACCTTGCAATATGTCCCAACTTTTAACAATTATTATACTTCATGTCTGGTCTCTTCCAACACTTATAATGTGGATGATTTATGCCTCCACAGTGTTTGCACGGATCCAACCTTTCTCTCTAATCACCCGAACCACTCTTAGAAGGACGCCTCTGTTCAGCAGAACATCTAATATTGTCTGGACCTTCTGCGTTCCCTTTCTGTTGGTTCCATGGCTTCTTCCCTTTTTCAGAATCCATCATCTTCGACCTTGTTGGTAAGGCTTCCTTTGTGGGAATTTCCTTCCTCATCAGCCTTCTCTGTTCTTGAGCCTGCAATGCACTCAACAACTCCGCCGGCTTTATGTCTGATAGATCCCTCGTATTCTCCAGCGAAGCAATCGTAGCTTCAAAACGTTCTGGCAGCGACACAAAAACCTTCTGCACAATCCGCTCATCCTTCATATATGTGCCCATAACTTTGATTCTGTTAGCCAAAATTTGTCAGAGAAATCCTTCACAACCACATCCTCCTTCATCTATTGCCTCTCGAACTCCCTCATCAAATTGAAGGCCTTCATTCCCCTTATCTTCTCGTCACCTTCATGCTCCTTCTTCAGGAAATTCCAAATCTCCTTCATGGCCTGGAACTTCATGATCCTTGTGAATATTGTCAACGACACTGCATCATAGAAGTACGATTTCGCCCTTGCCTTCTTCGTGATTCTTTCCTTGTGAAACCGGATCTAGTTGATGATAGGGTTGTTGGGGAGTGCATCCACGATGTAGCCACCTTCCGCTGCTTCCGACAAATCGTTACCCTCCTTAAAACCGTTCATCTTCACCACCCAAGCTTGACTGTTCTCTCCATCAAATATAGGTGGCGTCGTAGAAGAAAAACTACTTGCACTTGTCTCCATCTCCTTCTCTTAAATCAAAAGCAAAAATCTCAAAACCTTCGCAAGAATTCCACAGCTCCCGCCGCCGCCTTCCCCCCAAGAAAAACCATTCTTCAGCATTCCTGTGTTCCCCGATCGATTGTGAGAAAAGGGCAAAATTTTGTTTTCAGAGGAGAGGGGGATGGACTTTGTTCCTTTCCCTTTGTAGTTATTTGTTGTTTCAGGTGGGCCAGAAGGGGTAGTTATGGAGAGCTACCTCAACGAGAACTTCAACGTCAAGCCCAAGCAATTGTCCAAGGACGTCCACGAGCGCTGGAAGAAGCTTTGCGGGGTCATCAAGAACCCCATGCACCGGTTCAATTTACTTGGAGCGTAAGTGTAGATCCCCCAAATTGTTTACTATCCGAACAAAACCAGTCGACTGCGAACCTGTTCGAAAATTACTTCGAAAGTTTGGGGATCAATCCAAATTGATGGACCCATTCCGACTTTTACAAAAAGGGGACGTCACTACTAAAGAAAAACCAGACTAGAAAAATTTTCTTGGCGAGGCCCAGCGAATCCAGCCCAAGCCCGTCCACCAAGACAGCCCGCTTGCCCCACCCAGCGCCAAGGTCCCCGAGAATTGTGAAGACCAGTTGATTCCCCCCAATCCAGGCCTGGATGAACCCGGCCCAGCCAAGCTGAAGACAGTGGCGCCCCCCCGTCGCAATCTGCAACAACAGCAGCTGTAGCATCAGACACCTGCAGCAGCTTCGTTCACCTCGGGATGCCCAGAGCTACCCTGCTCTGACTTCCCCTGCTAGCTCGCAGAGCTTCGCCGCCCCCACCCCCCAATTCATGACCTGAGGCGATGAGGTTCCACCTTGATGAGTGTGCCCATCCATTCGCAGCCAGAGGGAGAAGGATTTCTCTATAAAAGAAAAGAATGGAGGGGGGGTCGACAGACCGGACCTGGAGAGCTTCTTCATCGCCTCCCCTGTTTCTCCCCAAAACAACACAACAGCTCTACCTTCCCCCCCTCCCTCAATCGATTCTGCCCAAGGTGTATACCTGGAGACGGAGACCCTTTTGCGCCGAGGTAGCAACAAAACCGCCCCGCCACCAGCTCCTGGTCCCAACCTCCTCCTCACTCGGCAACAAGCAGCTCGGTGATGGCAACTAGTTGCTGGTGACAACCAGAAGTGTTCTCCCATCTCATCTCCAAGGTAGCCTCCCTAACAATGCTATGATCGACACCAGTGGAACAACGGTCCCCCCGCTCCATGCCACATCCATGGATGGCCACACCAGCGGCGGCGTCGTCCTCTTAACAGCAGACACCAAGCCTCGACAACCACGATGGCCAAACCGGGCTACTCTCAGCGCCATGCCCGGCGGAATCGACCAGGAGCCCAAGGCGCTCCCGACTCCAACAACTAGGACACCCAAGGCGCATCCCCACCTCCCCGCAGTCTCCGAGCCGCTTCCGGTCGTGACGACCAGCACCCACCTCGTCTCCCCGTCCTCCTCCTCCTCCCTCGCGTCCAGATCCGGACTCGGCCGAGGCGACCCGAGCTTGGCCGACCCGCTCCTCCCCACGGCTGGCCCGATCGGAGATGATGGCAGACCCGACAGCCCCAAAGCGGCCACCTCCACAACCCGCTTCGGATCCGGCCGCAACGGACCCCCGGGGGGTCGGCCTCCCTAGATCCGCGACAAAAAGGACACCCACCAAGGCGCGGCCGCCCTTTTCCACGATCCTCGCCCCAAAACACCCGCCATGGCGCCATCCTTCCCGAGGCGCCATCTTCCCCTCCTGGCCCATGTGACAGCCCCTTTCCCTCCTTGACATCGGCCTTCCCCTTTCCGGAAAGAGACCCCGATCTCTACGGGCAAAAGCAGCCCCACCAAGTCCGCACTGGAGGACGACGTCGTTGGGCACCACAAACCCAGAGGAAGGCGGAGGTCAGGGGAAGCGTGTGTAAGGCGAGGACATTTCGATGGTGAAATCCCAAAGCGTGTCTTCGGCTTTCAGAAGGAAAGTCAAGGCTCCAATCCCATCACAGAAAGGTAAGAGCTTTTCTTTTCTTTTTTTTATTAAAGCCGATTCCCACTGTTAGGATTAGAAATGTTAACATTTTAACTTATTGTTATTACGTTTATTGCTCCCACTCATTGTCTTGTCATTAGAATTATTTCATTACGTTTCGATTTTCCTTTGTTTCGTTATTACTTGATTGTGTGTGTTCAAGTTACACGTGAACCCGAGGCTTCGAAGTATTCTGGATGGAGTCTTTGAAATAATTTTTATAAAGCCATTAATTGTTCTTGAAATTTAATTCTTTTCGACGAATGCCTTTGACCCCCCACTTTTTCTACTCTTTGTCGTTTGTTTGCATGAAAACATAAGGAGTCAACAACCAAGGAGACATCTTCTGACATATCAGAGGATCGACGTCAACGGGATATACAAATGTTCCATTTAATTCAACCATTTCAAACGGTAAGTCATGCCTTACTATTTTAGTACAGTTAAATTTACGTCAATTTAACCGTTACTAAAGGCCTTGCACATCTCTTCCCTTTCCCTGTTTTACATGTAAAACAACGAGGAAATCATTACCAAGGAACGTCATCTTTCGACATCACGGAAGATCAAAATCAACGGGCCACACAACGCCCGGTGAGTAAACATTTTTACTCACCAGTTAATTCCAGATATTCAATATACTTTGGAATTTTTCTGACCAATCGTCTTCTATGTGGTGTTTTAATTTTGCATGAAAAATCAACCGAGCTTCATGGAATTTCGACAAAGCGATATTTCGAAGATAGAAAGCTTGAAGGCGTGTGTAACAAACCGCGCGGGTTGGACCTACCGCGGCCTAAAAAACCGCTGGTTCAGAGAGAAGCGACATCAACCGTCATCTCAGGTACATGAGGGAAGTGCGGGCTTCCCGTCTTTTCTTTATTTCCACATGTAACGGGTCGTGAGCCCAAGTGCATAGGCTCATGATCACCACCCTTTCCCGCTCTCTTTGATCTCGATAAATTGGTTGTGGTTGTTCGCATGCTTTAGGCCCGTAGGTTTATCGTCGCATGCTATTTGCTAAATACACATGAGTTCGAGCCCAAAAGGCTCGAATCGGGTCCAACGCCCGTAAAACAGTGACATGAGTCCGGAGTCATGCCCGGATCGGGTCCAACGCCCGTTAATCAAAAGCCAAACTCTTTTAGAGCAAACGCCACCTCTTCGCATGTTTAGAGTGTAAAGACTAGTAAGTAGAAATCTCCGAACCAGCTGTTTTTCCGACTTAACAGTTTTAAAATAAAAAGTCGGTGGCGACTCCGTAATAGTTTACCTAGGTTAAACAACATATTTTACAAACGGAGCCATCATTGGATGGGTGACGGCGACACGAGCCGCTTCCTGGATCCTCTCGGAATTTTCCAAGCGAGGTCTTAACGCAGCCCTTCGCCCGTCGCCTCCAAGGACTGGAGACGGTCGGCGAAGTGTCCCGCAGATCCGCTCGGGAAACAAGGGAGGATTCAACCCGATGCCCTTCCGCAGCGTCCGACGCTCGAGTCGCGACGCCGACCGGATTGGGCCTCGGGGAGCGGGCCCGGATCCTCATGTAGTCGGAGCCGCATCGCGCGCGCTAGGCCGGAGGGCGCGCGTACATCCCAGATGGCGACTCCGCTGGGGAGCTCTGCGTGTGGATTTTTATCGAAACGTCTTTACACTCGTCCACATGCGGAGGGGACTTCTTGTTTGCGCATGTATTTGTTTGGCTCGTTGCCTTTTGTATGATCTTTTGTCTGTGTATGTTTACTGCTTTTCAGGCATTTCTAGGTATGCCCGAACCCGGGGCTAGGATTTTAGGGGGGTTACCGTTAGGCCTAGCTGTGCTGCTCTTTGCGGTACGGTTTTGGGTCGGGGCCCCACCTCCCTCAGTCCGAGGGAGGTCTAGAAACCTCTTCCGAGTCTAGAATTGATTGCTCACTACAGGTATCAGACGCCGCACGTGCATTTGTCTGTTACTAAGTGTCTTCTACATGTACAGGGACAGGTGTCAGGTACGCTTTGTCTGCGATAAACTGTAAAACTAACATTGCTAATTTTGCAGCATTTGGATTCATCGCACAAGACTTCAAGAATCCTCTTTTCTCCCTTCTCTACCTATTTTATCGCTTACTGCATTTATACATTCGCATGACCACATGAACGTCTGCTTAATTGCAGTAGTTGCATTATCATGTCATCCACAGTAATTGCTTCATTGCATTACTGCATTTCATTTGTAATTGCATTCTCATAATGTATTCTCCTAGGCATACATGAATACGATTAAGCATATCACAAATTTATTATGCATTGATTACACTGTTACACGATGCTAACTTTAACTCTCTTTCTACTTCCGAAGCGGTTTTAATTCTTCAAGATGGCTCCTCGAACTAGATAGGGGGCAAGAAAGATATAATAAATCCACGACAACTAGAAGGCCAAGGATTCATCAACGGTTGCCGAGGACCAAAGCAACATTCAACCACATGAAGGCCAAGGATCCATCAACGACTGCCAAAGCCTAAGTCAAGCATCCAACAACAAAAGGCTAAGGTCTGCTCGCCTACCAAAGCCCAAGGCTACACATTCAACTACACAAAGGCCAAAGCTTGCTCAACATATTCCAAAGCAAGTCAAACATGAAAACCACAGATCACCCAACAGCTACCAAGGTTTAGAGCCTGAATCCACGATGACATGGAGACCCCAAGGAAGTTACATTTAAAAGGGCTGATCATGATCAACATCAAGGAAGAAGGCGAGCCTAAAGAGCTATTCACGAACATGTCAAGGTCAAATTCAAATATCTTCATGCCCCCATTAATTCAACAACTGTTCCAAAGAAGCAGAAGCAATCTTATTACAACACCAGTCGCCCCAACTTCGGCACAGACGGGAATGTGTTTCCTAGATTCTTTCACTATGGAGAAGAAGACTATAATTCTCCGCTCATTATTGGGCAATTCAGATAGGGGCAATTCCCCAATTTACCACCCAAGCCCTGATCCTCAACATCGGGCAATCCGGACAAGGACAATCCCCCAATTCCCGATCCTCGACATCGGACAATCCAGACAAGGAAGAAAAATCCTCTAATTGACGTCTCACTGTCAGCTCTCTTCGTTGTGCCAACAGTGTATTCTAGTACAAGGGGCAACTCCCTTCAAACTTGTCCAAGGTACCAAAATGATCAATCTAACAGAAGCTCGAATCTCAAGAACTCGTCTCAAAGGGAAGGGGAGAAGGTCAACCACCACCCCGAAGACCGATGAGAATCAGCCCCCACATGAGCGGCCAGCTGACCACATCGGCCAACTACACAATTGACTAGACACCCACCCATGCCCACCACAAGGTGCTACAACAATGCGCAACGTGTGCAATCGCGCCATTCAAAAGAGCAACTGTCGTAACAAAGAGGAACTGCTACAAACAATCAACGCAGATGATCTTCGATGTTATAATCACATGAAAGGGAGTATTCGCTCTTTAATCAGTACTTCCTTATTTAAAAAAAAAATGAGTTACATGAGCTCACTCATTTTAGCCCTTGTCGCATGTTGACGAAGGCGTGGGTGGCAGGGTGGTAAAGTTTCGAGCCAAAGTCTTGAAACAATTTTGAGCCAAAGCTTCGAAATATCCTTCGTTGTCAACAAAACAACAGAACAACATGAGAGTACAGGAGCACCCTAAGCAGACAAGCAATATTGGGGCAAAACTCCAAGCAATCCTGGAGAAGTCTTCTTTTCCAAAACGACGATTTACATGAAAGGGAGTATTCGTTCCTCAACTAATACTTTCTCTGCAGAACATGTTACATGAACTTACTTGTTTTGCCCTTCGGCTTGTCTCATAGGTACGTGAACATCCTAGACAGACGACGAAGGCGATGGTGGTAGGATGGAAACGTTTCGAGCCAAAGTTTCGAAACAGCCTTCGTTGGTAAAACAATGATGACGACAACATGAGAACAATCCTATGACAAATCTCCGAGCGATCCTGAGGCAAATCCTCGACCGATCCTGGGGCAAATCTCCGAGTGATCATGGACATATCTCCGAGCGACTCTAGGGCATATCTCCAAGCAATCCTAGGACCAGACTGAGCAATCTTGGATAACTCTCAGTTGACAAAATGGCAAATAACATGAAAGGGAGTATATGTTCCTTAACAAATGCTTTCTTTACAAAACATGTTACACGAACTTACTTGTTTTGCCCTTCGGCTTGTCTCATAGGCACATAAACAACCTAGGCCGACGAGAAGATACAACAACATCCTATCATGCCAATCAAGACAACTTTCGAATCAAAGCTTCGAAACAACACTCATGATCAACAAGACGACAAGACAACAAATTACATGAAAATGCATGAGCATCTTAAGCAGACAACAAAGACAAACGATGAAGTTTCAAAACAACGCTTCAGAACAATCTTCGTCAGCAAACTTCTTTATATCCCCAGGGAGTTAACTGGGGCAAAGAACACTGACAATACACATGAAAAGGGAGAATCATACAAATATTACTCTCTTCATCAAGCTAAGTGAAATTACATGTGCTCATTTCACTTACGTCCTTTGTCTCGTGGGCAGGTACAAGAGCTCCTCACACGTATGGTGCAAAACTCCTATGACAAAGGCGAGGGTGGCAGGGTGGCAAAGCTTCAAGTCAAAATCTTTTAGCAATTTCGTCAGACCTTCGATTCCATCGGACGAAGATGTATTGATGAAATCACACGAAAAGGAAAGTGTCAAAACTCTACTTCACTTTTCTTACTAAAGAAGTTACACAAGCAAACTTCATTCTTACTCTAACAGAAACAAGTTACAAGAATTTCCTTATTTCTAGCCATCTGTTTGATAGGTACATGAGCATCCTTACACAACAGACATCAAGCCAAAGTCTTGTAGCAATTTCATCGAACCTTCGATTCCATCGGACGAAGGTGCCACGATGAAATCATACAAAAAGGGAAGTATCAAAACTCTACTTCACCTTTCATATAAATGAAGTTACACGAGCAAACTTCATTCTTACTATAACAGAAACAAGTTACAAGAATTTCCTTGTTTCTAACAATCTGTTTGATAGGTACATGAGCATCCTTACACAACAGACATCAAGTAAGAGTAACAATTTCGTCAAGCCTTCGATTCCATTGGACGAAGATGAAATGATGAAATCATACAAAAAGGGAAGTATCAAAACTCCACTTCACCTTTCATATAAATGAAGTTACATGAGCCAACTTCATTCTCACTTTAAAAGAAAACAAGTTACATGAGCTCACTTGTTGTCTGTCCTTTGCCTAACATAGGTACATGAACATCCTATATTATGAACAAAGGCGCGGGCGGTTGGGTGGAAAATTTCGAACCAAAGTTTCGAAATTGCCTTTGTCATCACAAAAATGACCACACCAAAAGGGAGTATTTTAATACTTCATCTGCGGAATAAGTTACATGAGCGCACTTGTTTCCCGCCCTTTGGCGAGTGTAGGTACACGAACACCCTGCATTACGAACAAAGGCGTGGGCGGTCGGGTGGAAAATTTCGAACCAAACCTTCGGAATCGCCTTTGTTGTCACCAATGATGAGCATACCAAGAGGGAGTATCATCTACACTGCTTTCTAACAAAATTTCTTATATTTCCCCAGATGGAGTCGTATCTCCGTTTCCCAGCTGGAGTCCTGCCTTCGTTCAAGCTGGAGTTGATTACATGCATCGCATTCCTCAACAAGAATCAGACATACAAGCATATTCTTCCAGAACTATCATTGAGACAGACATATCTATCTCATCTCCCCAGCGGATACTTCATTTCATTGTTATCTCCCCCAAGCGAGAGTCGAAGTACATGAGCTAACTTCGTCTCCGTCCGTTGTCAACTGTGTAGGCACATGGACTCCGCACAGTACGGTACAAACTCCTAGGCAACGGCGTGGGTGGTCGGGTGGAAGCCGTTTGATTCTAATATCAAAGAACATGACTGGGGCATGAAAGTGCAAACACTTTCCCCTCGAAGTTTGCACAAGAGCACTTCGGAGGTTTGAGTATCTAAACCTAGTCATTTCTTAAACATTCATGCGCTCATTCGCATATAATTTAAAATGATTTTTTGACAATAAAAATGCTTCTGAGCGAGAGTGGAGAAGGCAAGCCTATCCCTAAACACTTACCCGGAAAGATGAGCGCAAACACTGTAAGGATTCATACCTAAGCATTCAGGCGGATAACGAATCCTTTGACAAAAGATGCTCTAAACCGGGATGAAATCGAGCATTTCTTCCCTATCCAAAACACAAAACATTGACCATTGCTAACCCCTTCCGAGCCAAAGTCGAAGTTTCTATATACGTTACTCCCACTGAGTCTAAGGACCGCCTCACATTGAGGTTAAAGGAGATCTTGTAGCTAGAAACCGGAAGCAACGGATCACAGAGGCGACACTTCCTCAAGGTTCAAGCGAAGAGGTACCATCAACAGACGTGCTTGCCAGTTGACTTGTACCCAGGGACAAAAACATCCAACAATTCTGCAAGACGTACAAATCGTCAAAGAGTCCAAAGCAGCTCTAAAAAGATGAACGGGGATGAAAATGGGGCAAATCCTCATATACCATCAAGAAATATAAATCCTCAAAGAGTCCAAGGCGTCTCCAACAAAGCAAAGAAAAAGAAATAAAATGGGACAAATCCCTGCATGAAAGCGAAGAAAGAGCAAAATCAGCGCAAAGACCAAGGTCGTCAAAAGCAAAGCGCAAAAAGAAAATAAAAGAGCAAATTAAAGCACCAGGGCCGACATGAAAGGCCGCAAAAGCAAAGGTGCTATCTCCCGGACAAAACAGGGACAAGGCACTCCCCAAAACAGATTTCAAAAGATGGAGAATTCGCTTGGACGGTGGATCGACCATCAATCCCCAACGGCGCATCTCAACGGGCCTGCTGTCTGGTAGATGGAGAATTCGCTTGGACGGTGGAACCTCTATGGTACAACAGCTTCCGATGAGGTCCTTAGACTCGTTCCTTCAAAATGACAAATTCAGATTCTCTATCCAAGGCTTTACGCCAAAACTACATTTCAACCTAGATAAAGACTCTTTCGACTGGTACATGAGCATCCAAGTCAAGGGTATTCTAAAATCCAACTGAGATGACTTTTAGAAATAAGAGTAAGATATGAGAGAAGTCAGAAGCCATTCTTTATTCTCGCTCAGAAGAAATCTTAATAAAACATGACATGCATGAGAGCATAATCCTACATGTTTGATTATTTTGTTCGATCCCCCAAGCTTCACGGAATACATTTGTTACTGACATTTTCTTGATTAGATCCCAAGGTATAGATCTATCAAGAATACCCTAAGATTACAATTTGGGGTTATCTATGACGTCCTTGCGAGACAATCTTCTCAGATTCTCCCACAAGGAGGGGCAAACTGTAGATCCCCCAAATTGTTTACTATCCGAACAAAACCAGTCGACTGCGAACCTGTTCGAAAATTACTTCGAAAGTTTGGGGATCAATCCAAATTGATGGACCCATTCCGACTTTTACAAAAAGGGGACGTCACTACTAAAGAAAAACCAGACTAGAAAAATTTTCTTGGCGAGGCCCAGCGAATCCAGCCCAAGCCCGTCCGCCAAGACAGCCCGCTTGCCCAACCCAGCGCCAAGGTCCCCGAGAATTGTGAAGACCAGTTGATTCCCCCCAATCCAGGCCTGGATGAACCCGGCCCAGCCAAGCTGAAGACAGTGGCGCCCCCCCCCGTCGCAATCTGCAACAACAGCAGCTGTAGCATCAGACACCTGCAGCAGCTTCGTTCACCTCGGGATGCCCAGAGCTACCCTGCTCTGACTTCCCCTGCTAGCTCGCAGAGCTTCGCCGCCCCCACCCCCCAATTCATGACCTGAGGCGATGAGGTTCCACCTTGATGAGTGTGCCCATCCATTCGCAGCCAGAGGGAGAAGGATTTCTCTATAAAAGAAAAGAATGGAGGGGGGGTCGACAGACCGGACCTGGAGAGCTTCTTCATCGCCTCCCCTGTTTCTCCCCAAAACAACACAACAGCTCTACCTTCCCCCCCTCCCTCAATCGATTCTGCCCAAGGTGTATACCTGGAGACGGAGACCCTTTTGCGCCGAGGTAGCAACAAAACCGCCCCGCCACCAGCTCCTGGTCCCAACCTCCTCCTCACTCGGCAACAAGCAGCTCGGTGATGGCAACTAGTTGCTGGTGACAACCAGAAGTGTTCTCCCATCTCATCTCCAAGGTAGCCTCCCTAACAATGCTATGATCGACACCAGTGGAACAACGGTCCCCCCGCTCCATGCCACATCCATGGATGGCCACACCAGCGGCGGCGTCGTCCTCTTAACAGCAGACACCAAGCCTCGACAACCACGATGGCCAAACCGGGCTACTCTCAGCGCCATGCCCGGCGGAATCGACCAGGAGCCCAAGGCGCTCCCGACTCCAACAACTAGGACACCCAAGGCGCATCCCCACCTCCCCGCAGTCTCCGAGCCGCTTCCGGTCGTGACGACCAGCACCCACCTCGTCTCCCCGTCCTCCTCCTCCTCCCTCGCGTCCAGATCCGGACTCGGCCGAGGCGACCCGAGCTTGGCCGACCCGCTCCTCCCCACGGCTGGCCCGATCGGAGATGATGGCAGACCCGACAGCCCCAAAGCGGCCACCTCCACAACCCGCTTCGGATCCGGCCGCAACGGACCCCCGGGGGGTCGGCCTCCCTAGATCCGCGACAAAAAGGACACCCACCAAGGCGCGGCCGCCCTTCTCCACGATCCTCGCCCCAAAACACCCGCCATGGCGCCATCCTTCCCGAGGCGCCATCTTCCCCTCCTGGCCCATGTGACAGCCCCTTTCCCTCCTTGACATCGGCCTTCCCCTTTCCGGAAAGAGACCCCGATCTCTACGGGCAAAAGCAGCCCCACCAAGTCCGCACTGGAGGACGACGTCGTTGGGCACCACAAACCCAGAGGAAGGCGGAGGTCAGGGGAAGCGTGTGTAAGGCGAGGACATTTCGATGGTGAAATCCCAAAGCGTGTCTTCGGCTTTCAGAAGGAAAGTCAAGGCTCCAATCCCATCACAGAAAGGTAAGAGCTTTTCTTTTCCTTTTTTTATTAAAGCCGATTCCCACTGTTAGGATTAGAAATGTTAACATTTTAACTTATTGTTATTACGTTTATTGCTCCCACTCATTGTCTTGTCATTAGAATTATTTCATTACGTTTCGATTTTCCTTTGTTTCGTTATTACTTGATTGTGTGTGTTCAAGTTACACGTGAACCCGAGGCTTCGAAGTATTCTGGATGGAGTCTTTGAAATAATTTTTATAAAGCCATTAATTGTTCTTGAAATTTAATTCTTTTCGACGAATGCCTTTGACCCCCCACTTTTTCTACTCTTTGTCGTTTGTTTGCATGAAAACATAACGAGAAATATGAATTTTCCCGAGACATCGAAAGCCGACGCAAGCATTTGAAATCGAGGAGTCAACAACCAAGGAGACATCTTCTGACATATCAGAGGATCGACGTCAACGGGATATACAAATGTTCCATTTAATTCAACCATTTCAAACGGTAAGTCATGCCTTACTATTTTAGTACAGTTAAATTTACGTCAATTTAACCGTTACTAAAGGCCTTGCACATCTCTTCCCTTTCCCTGTTTTACATGTAAAACAACGAGGAAATCATTACCAAGGAACGTCATCTTTCGACATCACGGAAGATCAAAATCAACGGGCCACACAACGCCCGGTGAGTAAACATTTTTACTCACCAGTTAATTCCAGATATTCAATATACTTTGGAATTTTTCTGACCAATCGTCTTCTATGTGGTGTTTTAATTTTGCATGAAAAATCAACCGAGCTTCATGGAATTTCGACAAAGCGATATTTCGAAGATAGAAAGCTTGAAGGCGTGTGTAACAAACCGCGCGGGTTGGACCTACCGCGGCCTAAAAAACCGCTGGTTCAGAGAGAAGCGACATCAACCGTCATCTCAGGTACATGAGGGAAGTGCGGGCTTCCCGTCTTTTCTTTATTTCCACATGTAACGGGTCGTGAGCCCAAGTGCATAGGCTCATGATCACCACCCTTTCCCGCTCTCTTTGATCTCGATAAATTGGTTGTGGTTGTTCGCATGCTTTAGGCCCGTAGGTTTATCGTCGCATGCTATTTGCTAAATACACATGAGTTCGAGTCCAAAAGGCTCGAATCGGGTCCAACGCCCGTAAAACAGTGACATGAGTCCGGAGTCATGCCCGGATCGGGTCCAACGCCCGTTAATCTAAAGCCAAACTCTTTTGGAGCAAACGCCACCTCTTCGCATGTTTAGAGTGTAAAGACTAGTAAGTAGAAATCCCCGAACAAGCTGTTTTTCCGACTTAACAGTTTTAAATTAAAAAGTCGGTGGCGACTCCGTAATAGTTTACCTAGGTTAAACAATGACACATTTTACAAACGGAGCCATCATTGGATGGGTGACGGCGACACGAGCCGCTTCCTGGATCCTCCCGGAATTTCCCAAGCGAGGTCTTAACGCAGCCTTTCGTCCGTCGCCTTCAAGGACTGGAGACGGTCGGCAAAACACCCCGCAGATCCGCTCGGGAACCAAGGGAGGATTCAACCCGATGCCCTTCCGCAGCGTCCGACGCTCGAGTCGCGACGCCGACCGGATTGGGCTTCGGGGAGCGGGCGGCCCGGATCCTCGTGTCGCCGGAGCCGCAGCGCGCGTGCTAGGCCGGAGGGCGCGCGTACAGTAAGAAAAAGAAAAAAAGCAATCGCCAAGAAACTGAGATGAGCAGAAAAGTTGTTAGTATTGAAAGCTTTCATGGGACTGAGAACAACTATGATATATAAAACCTCAGCTAGACTAGAAGCCCGAAGTTCGGGCAACATGTCACCCTCTAAGGCCACCAGGGTTCCTAATCGATCTCTCGAAATTTTCCAACTCCTTTGACGGACGGCCGTATATTGCTTTTATGGTGTCTCTACAGCAACCGCATGCCTCCTTGTTGAACCTCTTCTTCTCGATCCCGTACAACGACTTAAAGACATCAGCCTCAACACGGCAGAAATACGGGCGATCTGACATACAGCATCGAACAAAACTAAGCCCCCACCTATGAAATAAAGAGAGAGCTCCACAAGGAAATATTGATGCTGAAACCTGCATATATTGTGCATTTGCGAGTGGTTTTGTCGAAGTGGACACACCACCCGTCAGGGCCTATCATGCTTCTATACAGCTGACAATTAATTAAAAGGAAACGGGAGATTTTTATCAAACAGGTGATAGGCGAGACCAACAGAAGAAGGGATGAGGAAAGGAGAAGAGCCCGGGGGGGACTGACACCTCAACGTCCTTGGGATCGTCAAATATCTCTTCTGGAGAAGAGAAGGAGGGATCCTTGTCAAGCTTGCAGCAAGCGCCGCAGCCTTCTACGCAACGCCACACGAGGTCCTTATTTCTACAGCCCCCTCCGAACCCAGTCGGGGGAGTGGAAGTGGATGAAGAGACAGTGGGTTTACGGGGGTGCTTATGAGGAGGACGGGGGGACATGGCGAGGGTTGACTTGGGAGGAGTGACGATGGAGGTCAACATCTGCCACAAATGCAAACTGCAGCTGCGACTGATGGGGGTTCCAGTTTCAGAAGCCGGCCTTGGTTTGGTGGACTAAGTAATACAAAAAGGAGAGATTATTGGATTGTAGTGGAGAGCGGTGTTTCTATTTTGGATGGTAATAAAAAAATATGGCAAATATCGAGAATATTTGATCAAATTAAGAAAAAGATAATAACTATAGTCCAAAATAAGAGTCCTGATTCTGGACTATGTAATAATTTTTCAAACTACAAAAAGTATGACGGGCCAACAATGGAGTCGTTTCGGCCCTTCCTATTTCTATACCCCCTCCACGTACATCTTTTAGTTTTACGATAAATTTTCGTATTTTACGAAATCCTTTATATATTTTTATGAAATTTATTTTAAAATTTCGTAAAAGCATGTATATTTTTACAAATCTTTCACGTAGTTTGTAGGCCCATTACGAAAATTTTCCGTAAAACTAAACAATTTCGTAAAAAAAAGTACTAAAAAATTTCGTAAAATGCGAAAAACGACTTAATATCTCGTGCGTGTGATTTTAGCCGCTTCCATGAAAGTTGCATACTTTCCCAAATGGACAAATAGCAAGTAGCATGCTGGCACAGTGCTTAGTCTAATGAAGCTTTAAGAATACTGAAGTTTGTGTCCATTGCATGAAAACCAGTTGATTAAATACTTCTGTTGCTGATAGATGATGAAACTTATGCTCCTGAGAATGGACTTAAGGCGCCATAGCCACATCAAATCATCATGTATTAAACAACTGAGGATTGTTCTTCCTTGCAGGTTGACAAGTTAAAAGTTCTATTTAGAATCCCTAGCAAACTCATCATCGAAAATAGAAAAAACGCATACATGATAACCGGTCTATGTATAAGTTGTTTAAATAGTTCCGTCCTTTGCTCTCCTGAAAATATATTTACAATTGCTTTTGTATGTTCATTTGTTCTCCATTTATTTGTGCAGTATTCAAAAGGATGAATTACTCAATTTCGGTTTGGTAAAGACGAAAGAGGTGAGCCAACTCGAAAAGGTGCCATTGCCTAATAGGAGTACTTCTTTTTCTCTTTTCTTTTGAAGAGTTGGGGGGGGGGGGGGGTGGATAAACGGCAGTCATCATTTAGCTTTTCCTTTTTCTTCAGGAGATGGTCATCCGAAGACAATTGGGGAACTTTTAGTCATATGTTCAAATGGATAGTCCCTTCGACTGACCTTACTGTCGCATGATTTGATTTTCATAGGTAATGGGAACTCTGTGTTATGCCGTGGTTACTCTGTCCATCATGTTGTCTCCTCTCCCCAGTCCCCAATAGATGATCTGTGGTGATTCTATCAAGTAACAAATTGTGCGTGTACTTTAGGAATTGTCTCTGGAGGTAGCTGGTCTTCAAAAGCAGAAGGAGGCCAAGCTTGAAGCTGAAATGAAAAAGGTTTGCTTCCTTATATTATAATTTGGCGGATAAAAGGAAGATATGGTAGAATGCTGGATACGTCCAGCCATTTTAGTTGGGAAACTTGGTTACAGTGTTTCTTTCTACTCGCCTAGAAAAGGAATTCAATTAATGTATGGTTGACACTTGTTTAAGCATGGTGGACTCTTTAAACCCTAAACCCTTGACCAAATTTAAGCATGGTGGACGCTTTAAACCAGCAATTTTATGTAGAAGACGATGGTATTTCCAGGTAAACTATCCTCAGCTGCATTTCTTTCAGGATGATTCGATATGGTCACTTGACAACATGAATTTAAGCATGTGCTGATGCAGAAAGGATAATGACAAAGTAAAAGAGCTGTTTGATGCCCTGAATTCAATTAGAGCAGAATTTGAATCCATCAAAAGGCCAGTTTTGGAAGTCGAGACTCCAAGACTGAGGTAAAAAATCCTTCCTTGGATAACCAACAAGATGTTGCCGCTGCTACAGCCGACGAGACTGCCGGGGTCAAGCTGGTGCGGCAAAAAACTTGTCTCTTAGGTAATGTTGATCTAGTTAGACGGGGTTTAGGGTTTAGACGGAATGTTGCGTGCTCTTTTTAGGTAATGAGGGTGGTGTGAGTGGCATATACAAAAAAACAAAACCACTTGTCCCTTGAGGACTCTCTCTTCTTTTTGGAGGAATCAGCCGCAAGAGACGGAGTGAGGGAGAATAACAAAAAAGGGACAAGCCAAGTCTTGCCAAACCCGAAAAGTCTGTCTGAATAAGAAGAAGATGGGAGGGCAAACTGGGGAGGGGGAAGGAGGAGGACAAGCAAATGTGTCAAAGAGAGATTCAGTTGGAAGCATTCGGTCAGTTTTCTCTTTCTTTCTCAATAAATGAGATCTGACAATGTAATTGTTGCCCATCACATGACCAAAACCCACCCCCCCAACCCCCCATCCCGAATCAGAACCATTTCTTATATTGATATAAATCTCCATCCAATTCCCACGTCCAAGTCCCAGTCTTTCTCCCCTCGTCAGGGAGATTTGAAAAGAGTAATCGATGACCCTCTCCCTCCTCACGGCTGTTTCCTGTGAAAGACAGACCAACCCAAAAGGGTCTTCTTCATCTCTTCCTCCAATGTCCATCCTCAACCCCACCCAACAACAGGCAGTGGTAGTAGTTGTAGAAGAAGAAGAAGAAGAGGAAGACTACATCGACATGGAGCTCAACATTTCCTCCTCCTCCTCTAACCGCTACAGAGACCCCTGTGACTTCGAGTTCCACATGTCCTCCTCCTCCTCCTTCTTTCATACTCTCCCCACTTCCACCGCCGACCAGCTCTTTCGCCATGGCAGGCTCCTTCCCCTTCATTATATCAACCCCGACTCCTCCTCCCATAACGCCCCCCTCATCCTCGACTGCCTCAAGCCCCCTTCCACGACCCCCGCAAAGAGCACCAACACCCCTTTGTCAGGATCACGCAACATCTCCCCCTCTCATTCCTGCAGGTTCAGCTGCGAATTGAATCCCGACGACTGCTTCTTCGAGTGGTCGACCGAGATCAGGGGCTTCCTCCACAACCGCCCTAACCATTCCTGGTCCAAGAAGATGAGCAAGTCTTCCTCCCTGTGCCACAAGCTCAGATCCTCCAGCTGGACCTTCCTCAAGTCCCTCTTTACGAAGCCGGGAGTATGCTCGAACGATTCGTGTGCCAGGGCTGCTGATACATGCAATGTGGGGCCCCCATTGAAGGTTAAGGATTTGCTGTACGCCCGGTACGGTGAGGTGGAAGACAGGACTCCCTGCAAGCTGTCGGACGCTATCGTGAGGAGCATCGAGAGGCTGGAGCTAGGAAGGGATGTCAGGGGGTCCAGTGATAACCACAGGCGATCCTTCTCCGGGACGATACGCAGACGGAATCATTCCGCAACGAACAAGTCCACTACTGCAAATTCATCATCATCATCATCTTCTTCTTCTTCTTCATCCTTCTCTTTGGCGGCAGCAGCGACTTTGGCGACTCAGAATGAACTTCCTCTGCTCAGGAGCAGCAGCAGTGCCAACTCAGGACCAGAAAGAGAGGGTTGGATAGAGGGAGCCATTGCTCATTGCAAGAAGTCCCAGTCACGGCCTAAGATCAACTTGAGAAATCATCCCATTCCCATTCCCACCAAAGCAGGGATTGTAACACAATCTGGGGATAATACAAGTTGATGGGAATTAATCGGGAATCGTTTTTTTTTTCTTGTTTCATGGAGGAAGATGTCCCTTTTAGAAAATTTTAATTTTTCGGCAGTTCCAATGAGATTCCTTTGCCCATTCCCCCCCCCCCCCCAGCACACCACAATTTTTGGTTTGTCATGTTGCAATAATAGTTCAAATGCTCTCTCTCCCTAAAGAATTGATACAACATTGGGTTTTAATAAGTGGGGGGATGTATTAATATACACCATTTGGTAGAACACCTGAAACGTTTTCAATAATATAAATTAGATCCATCCCTAACCGGAGGAAATGCAGTCTTGTAATTCAATAAGGGCAGAGCAAAATGACTGGGGGACATGGGACCCACCCTTGCAAAAAAGGGTAGGAAGCCTCCTTTTTTAACCTTCACCTATTTTAAGCTAAAACTTAAAAAAAATGTCATTTTGACCTTTTGACAAGAAAAAAAAAACCAAGTCTTTTCATGAAATGATGCTTGCGTTCTCTTCTCCTCCCCCTTTTTAACCCCCAAAAAGTTTAAAAAGAGAGAAAGGTAATTCAATAAAGCTTCCAACTTTCCCAGACAAATTCTGAAAGCGTAGTGAGTGAGGGGGGTGGAAAGTGAAAGATGGAAGGTGAAGTGGAAATTTTCCCAAATTAAGGAAAGGAAAGAAAATGAAAGAGGGAGGGAGGGGAGGGCCGTTCTACTTCTAGTTCTAGTTCTGCCCTCGTCCAGAACCAAAAGAATCTGAAAAAGATCCCCTCAAGCTCAACCTCCATGCAAACACCATCATCTCCTCTACCACCATTCACTGGAGAATGGCAAAGCTAACACCAGAAAGAAAACGCACGAGAAATGACAACTATTCCTCCCACAGGCACAAAACTGAACAGACAAAATACTCTATCAGATCACCCCCACAACCATGTGTCGACCGTGAAAGGAAGCCACAGCGCCTCACATAAAAACAACCCTGTCCCTTTCTATTGCCGTCCTTCTTCTTCACCACAAAAGCCCACAGTTGGGACCAGTCAGCTGGGAAACGAAAAAGCAAAAGTAGCCCCATGTGGTGGTATCAGGGGCTCCTCCGGCTAGAGGACTCGTGGCACCACCAATAATATGCCTATTTTTATTTTCTTCAGAACTACTAGTGTAGTCAAGTGTACATGCAGAGGGAGGAGCAGGAGATATTACGACTCCCCTATTCCAGTTGGCACATGTAATATGAATTCTCAATCTCACCGTCTCTGTTTGAGATGTGGGGGGACGTTCTTTAGTCACTTGCTGACGCCGCCCCCACTCCAACGGGACCAACGCTTTTTACTACATACCACCAGAAACTTGGCTAAGGAGGTGTTTAGCTTCGAAAATTCTGGGCCACGTCTCTCAGCCCAATTTGTGGATCGACGATCCAGAACACAGGCTTATGGAAGGAAAATTCAGGAAGGAGGTGACCACGGATACACACCAGGCGAAGGCTTGCTGGACGAAAGGATCACCAAGCGACGAGATTACCAGGAGACGGGGGATGACAGGTCGGCGAAGCGACAAGCGACAGTCAGACTGGGCGAGCGAGGAAACTCTACGACGAAGGCCAATGGGCGATACGGTCGATCAGTCAGCTGTTAAGGAAGGTTCCAAAAAATCTCAGGATCCGAAAAGAGGTTGTTGCCAAAATTACTCATATGGAAAGGGGACATTCCATGGAAATGAAGCGTAATATATGTGCGATATTACATTACCGTATATTCGTAGGTATAGCTTAGTATAAATAGTTGTTCTTAGATATAGTACAAAAACACATCAACACCTCTCTACAGACGGACATATATTGTCATATTTTATCTTTTCAAGCTCCTGCGTTCCTGCTCAATGCTTTCGCTTAAGGCTGCCCATCCATTGTCTTCCTCTCTTTCTTCGGGCAGGCAGTAGACAGTCAGGAGTATCTTTTAGAATTTTTTTTTTGCATGGATTTCACTTCCTTACGGAAAAAAAAACACCAGGCGAGGCGCTGGTTTCTATAACAAAATGTACTGGTCTTTCCATTGAAGATTCATTCCTTCAAACATTTATCTCCCGCAGAAACAAAGGAACAAGAAGAAGAAGAAGAGGAATGAAAATCTCAGTTCAACACCATGAAAGAGCCCATCGACACTCTCTCTGCATTTCCCTGCCACTCTACATTACACCGATTGAATCAGGACAACGGAACACTATCCTTCACTTTGTTTTCCTTTTCTCCTTAACCAGAAAAGCGTCGTCAAAGAAAATGATGTACATTAAGGTGTAACCCCTAATTTTGTTTTATGGTGGTGAACATATGCACTCAGCAACAGGCGAAACGAGGCATGGAGGCAAACACAATGAATAGTGAACATGCTAACCTTCCGTGTATATACCCCGTATTTAATTATATATGTAAAGTACGGGATGATATGGTACAAATCCGTGGTCTCACTTGCATGGGGTCTTCGAAATATACCGACAATGTCAGCTAAACAGGCAAAATGGACTCATGGCTTACTCAATCGGTGTGTTGAGTGGCAGGGGTGCCTTCTTCCTTGGAAGGGATGTTACCCTCTGAATGCTGAGAGAGTTAGAACCAAAACTTGGACTTCATCATAGGGCATAGATAGGATTTACTTCTGAATCGGTGTTTGTGTGCCGCCTCGAGAGGGTATTACTCCTGGTGACCTTCTCCCTCTTTCTGATTCTTCGGATACGTTTTGACCTTACCACAAAGAACGTCATGGTACCAAGAACTCCCGCCAACATAATGCTGCCTATTACCGTGATGAGAATGGTCGCCCATCTATTGTGCTTGCCTACCACAATGTAGGACGAAGCGAAGAAAGACACGCTCGTGCACACTGAGGCCAACCACATCAACTTGTTAATGACTTCCACTATCTCCTCTCAGCCTTGGTCTCGCCTCTAACAACTGTAATTTGCACAACGACGACGGCCAAGGACGTAAAGAGCGCGATCGCATTAAAGAAGAAGAAAATCTTAAACGAGATCTGCGAACAACCACGGCCATCCCGCTGTCAGCGTCACCTCCCGGGACTGTAAATATCACATCGAATGACACCGTGGCAAAGAGGACAGCAACCACAGTGACCGAGTTGGTGGCATTGTTGATTCCTATTCGGTGGAGCTTCCTGAGCTCCTTGGCGATCCCATTTACATTCTTGTGAGTCTTGCGAGTCTGCTCGAGCTGGGTAAGAACATCCTTCTTGATCTCTCTGATAGTTTTTCTCAGTTCATCTCTCGGTTGAGTGAGTTCATTTGCTTTCAAGCCGCCATATCGAGTAAAACAATCTATAATCCCTAAGGCCTCTTCGGAGTGGGGAAGTCCCTCGGCAATGTCCAGTGCAGTTTTCTGATCTCTACTTAATGCATTTTGATAACTCTATGAAAGTAGAGTTATTTATGTCAATTTCACACTTAGGATTTGTTAGAATTGCAGAATATCGCGCTTATTTTATATTATTTCTTGTTATTTTATATTATTATCGAGAATTTAGATACTGTCGAATTTTGGGTTTATTTCAGATAAAAATGGAAACAGGAAGATTTCGGCTCATCTAGAAAGATTCTGGGCAAAAGGGAAAGAATTGAAGGTTACACGTGGGAGGAGGACTAATTGAAGAGAAAAAGATTCTATTCCAGATTTTTAAAGATTTTCTAGGTTTCATTTCTTTAGGACTATAATAGGACTTTGTTCCTTGAGGATTCGACGGAAGAGACTTCGACGAGGGAGAAGAAGGGAGTTAGCTTATTGTTAAGGATACTTTTCTTTTATTTGAATTGTGTCTCGAAAACAATGCTCGGCTAAACTTTCTTGCTAGGATTATGTTGAACCAAATTTGCGTAGTTGAATTTCCTGAACTCGTTTAGAACAAATTCGTACTTTGGATGTTTATTTATTTGGTTTGATCTTAATGCATGCAATTTGTCTGATCAACGAATTGTATTGATTTGTTATCCTAACTTAAACTCGGGAGAGGAATTTTAGGAGAGAACAGGAACGAAATAGCCTTGGTTAATATCGCGGGAGCGAATTGGCTAGTAAGTAGTATCGGGAGATATACTTCTAGGTAACCGATAAAGGATTGAATCTTAATGTGTTCTGACCTTCGTAATTCACTATAGGGATATAGGCTTACGGTGGTTTAGAATAATCATTTGTAAACTCGGGAGAAGCACTTAGGGATATAAGAATCTGGTTAGTAAACAGAATTAGTATAAATTTGGGATAAACGAGTGAAGGGGTTTAACGAAACAAGGAAGGGATACTTGATCCTAGGCTTTTCCGTCTATTGAATTCTGATTCTTTGCTTCGATATTTATTTCTTGCTAGTTTAATTTTCAGATTTAAAAACTCAATTTTTCGTATTTGCTTGGCTACATAAAAATTGCAATTGTGTATGCTAAAGGATTTTAATTGCTATCCTCGTGGGAACGATAACTCTACTCATATCTATATTACTTGTTGCGATCCGTATACTTGTGGTGTGCGAATTCAGCGATCAAGTTTTTGGCGCCGTTGCCGGGGATAGATTTTAAAATATTTTACTTGCAACGAAAGTAATTTGTGTTGACCAAGTAGTTTAATTTTTTCTCTCTCTTTTTCTGGCGTATGCGCCGCTCGCACAGCGGGGATTTATTCGCGTTCGATCCTGAGATTGAGAGGAAATTTCGAGCACTGAGAAGGAGTCAACGGAGCACGATGGCAGACATAAATCCGAACAATGGAAATAACAACCAGATTCAACAAGTTGATCCGCCAGCTCCGAGAAGGACGATGCGAGACTTCGCTCAACCTACTCCCCATGAGCCCACCAGATTTCTTCGTCCAGCAATTCAGGCTCAGAATTTTGAGATCAAGCCGTCCATACTCCACATGATTGAGAACTCTAGTTTTGGAGGCTTGACAAACGAAGACCCTCACTGGCACCTCACTCGCTTCGAGGATTTATGTGACACGTTTAGATGCAATGGAGTGTCAACCGAGGCAGTCCGAATGAGATTGTTTCCGTTTTCGTTACGGGACAAGGCTCGATCATGGCTTTATTCCTTGCCGGAAGAGGCAGTCCGATCATGGGAGGATCTTTCGAAGCTATTCTTGGCCAAATACTTCCCACCGAGCCGAACAGTAAGGATCAGGAACGAGATCACAACCTTCCGTCAACATTCAACTGAATCCATGTATGAAGCTTGGGAGCGTTTCAAAGAACTATTACGTCTATGCCCACACCATGAGATCCCGAAGTGGATGCTCGTGCAAAGCTTTTATGATGATTTGGCAGATCAGCTTCAATCCACAGTGGATTCTGCTGCAGGAGGAACTTTGATGAAAAAGACACCTGAGGAATCTCTGGAGTTGTTCGAACAAATCGCCAACAACGGTCAGTGGAAAACATCAACAAGAGGAGTCGCCGGGCTGCATCAAATGGATACAGTGACATCTATAAACACTCAGCTTGAGAAGCTCACCAGGGAAGTCGCTGCTCTTCGAACTCCAAAACCGATATCTAATAGCATGTATTATGATGTGCAGGCAGACGAGGACCGGGTGCAGAAGTAAATTATGTAGGCTCCAATCCACGGAACAACCCGTTTTCCAGCACCTATAATCCTGGATGGAGAAATCACCCAAACTTCTCATGGAGAAACAATGCAGGGCCACAAGAACCAAGTCAACCGAGGATGAATCAGCCTCCTGGTTTTATGACCACAAAACAGCCACCTGCAGGTGAGAATAGGCCTAATGTTGATGAATTACTAACCCGGTTGCTTGTCAGTCAGGAGGAAACCCAGAAACAACAAGAAAAGGTTCAAAAGCATCAAGAGATGATCCTGAAGGACCATGCAACGTCCATTAAACAATTGGAAGTGCAAATAGGGCAAATTGCAAGTTCTATTACCAGCAGACCTTACGAAACTTTACTAAGCAACACCGAGGTAAATCCCAAAAGAGAGCATTGCAATGCCGTCACCCTTCGCAATGGTCGTGATTTTGAAGAAGCCTTCGAGAAGATGGAGGTGGAGAAGGAACAAGCTAGAGAGAAACGCCACAAACAGAAAACAAGCGAAGGAGGAGGCAGGACAAATGATAAGGGGTCGACTAATGTCACAACCACAAAGGTAAACACCTCAAAACCACCATTTGTACCCAAAATTCCTTTTCCGCAAAGGCTTAAAAAATCTACTGACGAGCATCAATTCAGAAAGTTTCTAGATGTCTTTAAGCAATTGCAGATTAATATTCCATTTGCGGAAGCTTTGGAACAAATGCCCAAACATGCCAAATTCATGAAAGAGGTGTTGTCAAGGAAGAGAAGAATCGGTGAGCATGAGACAATTGCACTTACTGAGGAGTGCAGTGCCATTTTGAAAAAGAAGCTACCACCGAAATTAAAGGACCCAGGTAAGTTCACTATCCCCTATAGCATTGGAACTCAATTTTCATGTTATGCCCTCTGTGATTTAGGTGCAAGCATCAATTTGATGCCATTTTCCATCTTTGAGAAGTTGAACATCGGGGAGGTAAAACCAACATCTTTAACTTTGCAATTAGCTGATCGGTCTTACACTTATCCAAAGGGCGTAATTGAAAACGTGCTGGTAAAGGTCGATAAATTTATTTTCCCAGCCGACTTTGTCATTTTAGATTATGAAGAAAATCGAGAAATTCCAATCATATTGGGAAGAACTTTCTTAGCCACAGGACGAACTTTGATTGACGTACAAAAGGGCGAACTTACCATGCGTGTCCATGATCAAGAGGTAACTTTTAACATATGTAATGCCATAAGTATTCCTAACGAGATTGATGAATGCAGCTTCGTGGATGTGAATGATGAAATCTTGTATGGAGATTTGTTTGAAAAATACGTGGTTGCACTAACCGAAGAATGGCCACAAGAGGATGAACCAGAAGATGTTGTAACGAGGACTGATGAAGTTGAGATAGAGCAGGCTGCATATATGCGTCATGTGCCACGGGCTGAACCATTGGAACGCCCCATCTCTGCAGCAAAACCATCAATAGAAGAGCCGCCGAAGCTGGAACTTAAACCACTACTGGAGCACCTGAGGTATTCATTTTTAGGTTCAGGTAGTGCTCTTCCAGTTATTATTTCGGCTGCATTATCTAACAAACAGGAAGAGGAACTATTGCGAGGCTTCGAGAACACAAAACAGCTCTTGGATGGAGCATTGCAGACATTAAGGGAATTAGTCATGCGCTATGCATGCACAAGATCAGGCTTGAAGACAACAAGAAAGCTTCGATCGAGCAACAGAGGAGGCTCAACCCGAATATGAAAGAGGTGGTAAGAAAAGAAATAATAAAGTGGTTAGATGCAGGAATCATTTACCCCATCTCAGACAGTTCGTGGGTGAGTCCAATTCAGTGCATTCCAAAGAAAGGTGGCATGACCGTGATGGAAAATGAAAAGAACGAGCTCATCCCAAAGCGAACAGTCACCGGTTGGAGAGTTTGCATGGATTATCGGAAACTAAATGCAGCCACCTGCAAAGATCATTTTCCTTTACCTTTTATTGATCAAATGCTTGATCGTTTGGCTGGAAAAAGTTTTTATTGTTTTCTTGATGGATATTCAGGTTACAATCAAATCGCAATCGCACCGGAAGACCAGGAAAAGACAACATTCACCTGCCCTTATGGAACGTTCGCCTTCCGCCGGATGCCTTTCGGATTGTGTAACGCACCTGCCACTTTTCAAAGGTGCATGACTGTAATTTTTTCTGATATGATCGAACAAAGTATTGAGGTATTTATGGACGATTTCTCTGTTTTTTGATTATCTTTTGAGAATTGCCTTGATAATTTATCTGCGTTGCTTACTCGATGCGAAGAAACTAATTTTGTTCTTAATTGGGAGAAATGTCACTTTATGGTTCGTGAAGGAATTGTTTTAGGCCACCGAATTTCAGAAAGCGGAATTGAAGTCGACAAAGCTAAGGTGGAAACAATTGAACGCTTGCCACCACCTTCATCTGTGAAGGGAGTGCGTAGTTTTCTTGGCCATGCAGGTTTTTATAGAAGATTTTTCAAGGATTTCTCCAAGATAACGAAACCACTTTGCAATCTGTTGGAGAAGGATACGGCCTTTGTATTTGATGGCAAATGCATGGAGGCATTCATGGAGCTTAAAAAGAGGTTAGCTTCTGCACCAATTATTGTTGCACCGGATTGGTCAATGCCTTTTGAGCTAATGTGTGATGCAAGTGACTTTGCTGTGGGAGCTGTGCTTGGCCAGAAGAAAGATAAGGTATTCCATGCAATTCATTATTCTAGTAAAACCTTGGATAGTGCATAGGTAAATTACACAACCACGGAGAAAGAAATGTTAGCCAAAGTTCATGCTTTTGATAAATTCAGATCTTATCTTATTGGATCGAAAGTTATTGCACCCACTGACCATGCAGCAATAAGATATTTAATTTCAAAGTCTAATGCAAAACCGCGACTAATCCGATGGGTGTTATTGTTTCAAGAATTCAATCTTGAGATTGTGGACAGGAAAGGAGCGGACAATCAGGTGGCAGACCATCTATCAAGGCTAGAAAACGACAACGGGATCCTAGATGGAACACTTATAAATGATGCGTTTCCTGACGAACAACTGTTTGGGGTTGATGTGGCTACACCATGGTATGCTGATTACGTGAACTACATTGTAGTTGATATCCTACCACCGGATCAGTCATACCAACAAAGGAAAAGGTTTTTACATGATGTTAGATATTACTTTTGGGATGAACCGCTTTTATTCAAAAAGTGTGCAGATCAAAGCATTCGAAGATGTGTACCAGAGGAGGAAATGCGGAAGATATTGGAATAGTGCCACGCATCGCCTTATGGTGGGCACCACGGTGGCCACAAAACCGCGGCAAAGGTTCTTCAATCAGGTTTTTTCTGGCCTTCACTATTTAAGGATGCACACCAATTTGTTGCTCATTGTGATCGTTGTCAACGTGTTGGTAATATATCTCGCCGCGATGAAATGCCTTCGAAAAATATTCTAGAGGTTGAAATTTTTTACGTCTGGGGGATTGATTTCATGGGACCATTCGTTGAATCATTTTGAAACCGATATATTCTTATAGCTGTGGATTACGTATCTAAATGGGTAGAAGCTACTGTTTTGCCTACTAACGATGCTAGTGGAGTTTTGAAATTTCTAAAGCAGATATTCACACGATTTGGAACACCGCGTGCAATAATAAGTGACGGAGGTTCACACTTCTGCAATGCCAAATTCAATGCCCTCATGATGAAATATGGTGTAAATCACAAGGTAGCATTAGCCTATCATCCTCAGACGAGTGGCCAAGTTGAGGTATCCAACAGAGAAATCAAAAGAATCTTGGAAAAGACGGTTAGCCCAAATCGGAAGGATTAGTCGTGCAAATTAGATGATGCTTTATGGGCTTGTAGGACAGCTTACAAGACACCAATTGGGACCTCACTGTACAAATTGGTTTACGGGAAAGCTTGTCACTTACCCGTTGAGCTAGAGCACAAAGCGTTTTGGGCAATCCAGAAGCTTAATCTTGATCTTGAAATTGCAGATAAACAACGATTACTTCAACTCGATGAACTTGAAGAATTTCGGCTGGATGCATATGAGAATTCCAGGATCTATAAATATAAAACGAAGAAATGGCATGACCAACGCATTAAAGATCGACAGTTCAAACTAGGCCAGCTCGTTTTACTTTTTAACTCACGTTTAAAATTGTTTCCTAGCAAATTGAAATCTCGTTGGTCAGGGCTGTTCAAGATTACCCAAGTGTTTCCTTATGGAGCTCTTGAATTGGAGAGGTTGAATGATCAAGGTAAGTTCAAAGTAAATGCAAGTAGAGTGAAACACTATTTGGGAGGAAGTGTCGATCAAGATCAGACGACATTGTTGATGAGCGAAGCATGATTACTTGGGAACGTCAAGCCGAGGACGTAAAACCAAGCGCTTCTTGGGAGGCAACCCAAGTTCTTTCTTATTTTTTTCGTTTTCGTAAGTCTAATTACTTTCATTGTGATTGTTATTTCAATTTAATGTCTTCAACTGTCATGTTTAGTAGTGGAAAGCAGAAAAGTCGGCCAGCTGCATCGCAGACGGATGGAAAGCCACATAAACTAGTGCTGCTGCACGGAAATTTCGTGTAACTGCACTGCCGAGAGCACAGAACCACAGAAACTTTGTGCAGTAGCATCAAAATTTCGTGCAGCTGTACCGCCGAGAGCACAAAGCCACAGAAACTTCGTGCAGCTGCACGGAAATCTCGCGCAGCTGCACCATGACGACCTCAAAAGCACAGAAACTTCGTGCAGCTGCATCGAAAATCTCGTGCAGCTGCACCAAAAAAAAATAAAAATAAATAAAATAATCAAAAAAATATAAAAAAAAATATAAAAAAAACTCAGTCAATTATTCCTTCTTACCCTAATCAATTTATTTCTCTTTTCCAGGGAAGTGCTCACGCATCCAAAATCACGAAGCAACCAACTCCACCCTCGATGTTTGATGAGGACGATAAAGATAGCGACTCAGATGCTACAGCTGAGTGAGTACACATACCATGTCTCTCTTTTTGAGTATATCTCACTTATTCACTTTTGCACCGAGGACGTTGCTTTGTTTAGGCTTGGGGGTGTCGTGTGACATTGAGTGGTGTTAATTTTGGAAGTGATATTTACTAAGGGTGAGTCATGTTTAGGTACTCCTCAGCGTAGCCTTTAAAAGTTGAATAGGGAATGTCTTTATTTAATGATGCGCTTAAGGTTTGCATTCGTAAGTGCGAAAAGATGAAATTCTTTGCTTAGTGTGTCAAATTTTTCGAATTAAAAAAAACAGGGATCTCCCAGTAGGAAGCGTGCTTAGCAGTAGTAGGTTACATCTCCTTAAAATGCATGGTGACTAGTGACGAGTGGAGTAGCCTGAATTATCTCTTGAAACGAAGTCTTTGGTCATTGTGTTAGAAAAAAAAAAGCAAAAAAAAAAGACAATAAGGTTGCCAAGGCTCTAAGTACCAATGTTCAGGTAAAAATTGAAAAAAAAAGAAAAAATAGAGAAAAGATATTGCCTGAATATGTGCTTGTGGTGTGAGTCTTCCGGGCTAGCTTGAGTGATTGATCCGAGGGGTCCATATCACTTAATGTCTTGGTTCAACTGAACTGGGAGTCATTGATTGAGAGCTTGCTACATGAGCTTTTGCCGGAATTAGATGATACATTTAGAGTCGTGCAACCATAAAAAGAAAAAGAAAGAGTAATGATCGAAAAAAAAGAAGAAAAATCTTTGATAAGTGGAGAGGGATGTTTGTGGTGATCTTTGCAAATTCCTGGTTGACATGAGCTATTGGGAGTGTATGCTTGTTAATGTTGAGTGTGCAACCTGCTGAGATGAAGATATTGTATTTTAAAGTTTTTAATTGAGCATGCTAGGTACTGAATGGAATCGATATGCATGAGAAGAATGCGACCATGTCTGAGAATGTTATGAGAGGAGTTTCCACGTTTGAGTGACTTGGGTTTGCTGAGGAGAGTCGTTTAGTTTTTACCTGTCCTCGGGACTAGCAAAATTTAGGTTTGGGGGTATGATAACTCTATGAAAGTAGAGTTATTTATGTCAATTTCACACTTAGGATTTGTTAGAATTGCAGAATATCGCGCTTATTTTATATTATTTCTTGTTATTTTATATTATTATCGAGAATTTGGATACTGCCGAATTTTGGGTTTATTTCAGATAAAAATGGAAACAGGAAGATTTCGGCTCATCTAGAAAGATTATGGGCAAAGGGAAAGAATTGAAGGTTACACGTGGGAGGAGGACTAATTGAAGAGAAAAAGATTCTATTCCAGATTTTTAGAGATTTTCTAGGTTTTATTTCATTAGGACTATAATAGGACTTTGTTCCTTGAGGATTCGACGGAAGAAACTTCGACGAGGGAGAAGAAGGGAGTTAGCTTATTGTTTAGGATACTTTTCTTTTATTTGAATTGTGTCTCGAAAACAATTCTCGGCTAAACTTTCTTGCTAGGATTATGTTGAACCAAATTTGCGTAGTTGAATTTCCTGAACTCGTTTAGAACAAATTCGTACTTTGGATGTTTATTTATTTCGTTTGATCTTAATGCATTCAATTTGTCTGGTCAACGAATTGTATTGATTTGTTATCCTAACTTAAACTCGGGAGAGGAATTTTAGGAGAGAACAGGAACGAAATAGCCTTGGTTAATATCGCGGGAGCGAATTGGCTAGTAAGTAGTATCGGGAGATATACTTCTAGGTAACCGATAAAGGATTGAATCTTAATGTGTTCTGACCTTCATAATTCACTATAGGGATATAGGTTTACGGTGGTTTAGAATAATCCTTTGTAAACTCGGGAGAGGCACCTAGGGACATAAGAATCCGGTTAGTAAACAGAATTAGTATAAATTTGGGATAAATGAGTGAAGGGGTTTAACGAAACAATGAGGGGATACTTGATCCTAGGCTTTTCCATCTATTGAATTCTAATTCTTTGCTTCGATATTTATTTCTTGCTAGTTTAATTTTCAGATTTAAAAACTCAATTTTTCGTATTTGCTTTGCTACATAAAAATTGCAATTGTGTATGCTAAAGGATTTTAATTGCTATCCTCGTGGGAACGATAACTCTACTCATATCTATATTACTTGTTGCGATCCGTATACATGCGGTGTGCGAATTCAGCGATCACATTTACATTTGTATCGGGAAGGCATAGAAGCGCCTCAACAATCTGCACGTAGATAGCAATCAGCCATACAACCAAGAAACTGGAATTTCGATTTCTTTAAGAAATAGTTCTAAAGAATAAGCCTACCCCCACCCGTTTTTTTCGAGTGGCGACATGTAATGCGGTGTTTCCAAATTTATCCGGTAGAATTACGATAGCGGAATCTGCATCAAGAATCAACCTCACCACTTCACGGCTAACTCCTTTGACAGCCATATGTAGAGCTGTTTGTCCTTTCTTGTCCGTTCTTCTGGGCATCTGTGGATCCTTTCCGAGCAATGCCTTCACAATCTCAACATAGCCCTGACGAGCAGATAAATGCAATGCATTCTTCCCGTTTGATTTCGAGATTTCGAGCAAGCCAGGATTGACGGAAAGGAGCTCCATGACAACAGCTGTATGTCCTCTGACAGCAACAGAAACGAGTGGGGTTGCATTTGACGGGCTGACAGTGTTGATATAATCTGGTTTTGATGATAACAAAAGTTATGTATTGCTAATGTGCTATTTAAATGTACAGAACAGGTCTTCGGGTGTAGAAGCTGGACTCTGTTATCCGTGCAATACGTAAGAGAGTTATGTGAAGTACTTCAACAGGGGAAATGATTTAGCCATCAGAAAATGTGTTCTGATGACAAGATCTACTATTGAGTCCACTATCTCTGTTACAGAGATGAGCATCTGTGTCACAGATGCCATAACTCTCCTTGCTGGAGTACTTGATATGGTTTACAGAATAGTATTTCTGTGAGTGACGATTTCCTTATTGGAGATTGTTCTATATGCGAGCACGTGAGATATTTATCTCATACATCCTTATTGGATCACGTCTAGGTTCATCTTTGGACCTTAAGTTATTTGGAAAGATTCATTTCCTTAACTAACGTGATCATATATATTTGGCAACAATCTTGTCAGGAGATCTCCCTATATGGTGAGAATAATTCTACGAAGAGAATGTTTTCATATTATGGAAACTTATAATCCCAATGCCAAATTCGTATAAGGAAAAGTGCTGGTTCTGCTATCGCAGAAAATAGCTTCTAAGCAGAAGACATTATCTCTTGTTGAGCGATCACTTTGTTTTCTTATTATCTGACGTGACTAAGGGTAATGCTTTATGCTTTTGGAAGTTTTCCTACAGGATTAGATCACGGAGATTATGGCAAGTGAATCAACTAGCCGTTGGGATTGATTGGGAAACTTTGCCTCTACGGACAAGCTTATAAGCAAGAGTGAAGCAATGATTCCAAGTTGTCGTTCTATCGAAAGCTTACCATAATCCTTGTGCCTTCACCGTTGCAAAAGCAGAGAGCGTCCGTTGTGCATTCACTAAGCCGATCACCGCTTACAGAGAGCGTCTTCTGTAACTGCAGACTGTTGGTGCTGTAGTTGCTAATCTTACTTTGTGCAGGTTGTTAGTCACACAGGTTGTGTGCAAGGGCGGGTGGTTGCCATTAAGCCACGTTTGGCAGGTGGTAGCCGTTAAGCCACGTTTGGCGGGTGGTAGCCGTGAAGCCACGTTTCGTGGGCGGTAGCCGTTAAGCCACGGTTGGCAGGTAATAGCCGTTAAGCCACGGGCTCAATGAGGAGCCGGAGTCAGACACGTTACGTGTGGATTAGACACGTGATTACGTGCAAACTTGTTAGTCACATTTTTTATAGAAGTGTGCATCAGTAAAGTCCCATATTCCAATCATAGTGAATACGCCTTACTTGGAGTGAGAGCTGAGAGAGTGAACGTAGGCATTGTTTGCCGAACCACTATAAATCTTTGTGTCTTACATATAAGATAATTCATCTCAGAATTGGGAATCTGTTCTTCAGATCCAGTATCTGTGACCTGACAGAACCACGCTTCTGCAAAAAAGTGTCATAACTCTTACGGCACTAATTCAACCCCCCTTCTTAGTGCAATCTTATACCAACAGACAGTTTTACTCAGCTCTGGGTCATAATCTAGCAAAAGCCGGACGATGTCAGCAGCGAAAATGCTTTTCCATGTAAGGGACATTGTTGAAGACACAGCAGCAGCAGACGTGACTAGGAGCTCTTCCATAGAAGAAATTATCAACTGCGGTGATGAAACTCTGTTCTGAACAACCACGAAACTGGTAAAGAACAAGTAACATTGTCGTCACTGTCACGGGCGGAGGGGAAATCGAAATGCGAGTTACCTTTATGGCCTTTACTCGCGGCAATATGCAGAGGGTTGAAACCGGACAGATTCGTTAGAGAAATCCCCTCCTTAGTGGAGTAAGGTAACAGCTCCTTCACAATACTGAGGTGCCCCGTCTCAGCAGCAGCGAACAACGCGGTGTCTCCTAACTCATTGACCATGGCAGTCCTTATAGCAGCCACCTCGGCATCAAAATCAGCGCCGCCAAGTGTTCCGACCATCTGAGCATCAAGTGTTCTGCCTGATGGCATCCAAATCCCCACGTTGAGCGGCAAGGTAGAGCTCGGTGTCATTGTGGCGGCCGGTGACCTGCTTGACGTACTTCTTCTTACCGGAAGGATTGATATGGCAGCTGGAATGGGACCAGCCGAGAGCCTTGGAGGAGGTGGAGACGACTAAGGCCTTGCCAGAGTTGGAGAAAACAAGGGTAGGGGTGGAGGTGGCGGAAGCGGAGGGGGAGACGACGAGGGAAGGTTCAGGAAGAGAGAGGGACTTGAGATAGACCTTGGGAGGGGGTACATAACCCTTCTCCAAATCCCTCTCGCCATCTTCACAGAAAACTGAGGACGTGCCAATTCCCAGAGCAAAATGAGAATGAGACATCATCGTCATTATGCCATCAACAACAACTACAACCACATGATGGAAGCAAAACGCACCATCATCAAGACACAAAATACAAGAAATGCAAAGGAGGAGGAGGATCATAAGAAAAAGGAGGAGAAGGGAAATACCTTGGGAACCAGAGGGGCCCATCAGATGAAGAAGAGACGCCGCCCCATATTCAAGGAAGGAAGACGACGAAGGCCTTTACATTTCCTTAATTTTTGTTAGATGGGGAGAGAGAGACAAAATGGGAAGAAACCGGGGAACCAAAGGGAATAGGCCTGTTTGTTTCCTCCACTTTCTCCACTTCCTGTTGCGAGGATGCTCCCTCTCTTACCCTCTCCATTTCCTTTCACTTTTTCTTTTTAATCATTTATTTCACTTACTATTTTAATTTTCATATCATCGTCCGCCTCTATCTCTGTCTGTTTGGAATAATGTAAGTAGGCTTGGGTAAGTGGTACAGTGGTAAGGTTAGACATGGTCTGAACCGGGGGAGAGGTTGTTGTCTGAACCGAGGACGAGGCCTGTTGACATGGCAAATAATTTTGGGCCTGAACTTAGAACAGAAACCCAGTAATCCTTCAAGTCATACTCCGAGTCGGCCCGAGATGCAGTCGTCATTAGGTCGACTCATGACGAAGTCGACTAGGTCGACTTATGAACGGGGTCGACTAGGTCGACTCACAACGGAAGAATATGGTAATCAAAGTCAACCAAGATGACTCGACAGCTAGGCCTACTAGTAGGGTCAAGTCGACGGAATTTTGGATAAGTCGACCAAGTCGATCGTAGTCCATACAGATCAGTCAAGTCGACAAAATTGAAATAAATTTATTTTCAAACACGTTTGTGAAGGATCGTAACTGATCTTAAATATCCAGGAACGTGATCCCATATATCAAGGGGGTTGTTAAGACACTCCCACGATATTAGGGATCACGATCTATAACACGATCTGCAAAACGATCTATCTGTTACGTGTTAATCACGTACAAGTCCTCTATAAATAGCAGAGGAATTCTTCAAGATAAAGACACGACCATACACAGCCAAAACCCTGAAGTTTGTTCGTCAACCTTAGGAATTAGATGCCCTGACCCGGTTTATAGGTCAATTACCCTTCCACCGACAGAGTGAGCTCGTAGGGCCTTTGCCGTCAATCCTCCGCCAGCAACACCACCGACGAAGTGAGCTCGTAGGGCCTTCGTCACAACTCTCCACCAGCGACCACCTCCGACGAAGCGAGCTTCCAAGGCCTTCGTCACGACCTTCCGCCAGCAACCACCACAGACGGAGCGAGCTTCCAAGGCCTTCGTCACGTGTTCTCCGCCGCTACAAGATCCCACATCGTCACCACCGTTTCCCTTTTTTCCCTTTTAATGGCTGTAAGCCCTTTACTTTTAATTCTCTAAAGATTGTAAGACTTGCATTATTTCTGTATAAAGTTAGTGCATCTTCTTACTGGCGACCACAATACAACTACTGTGAGTCCATTGCCAAATATTTCCGACGTGATCCGTTCCGTGCGCGAACACGTTTTTGGCGACCACAGTGGGAGAACGTTGAGAAAAAAAAAGAGAGATCTTAGTCTCAAATGCCGAGAAATACTCGAAGCCGTGAGTCTCAGAATCCCTTAGATGGGGAAAACCAAGAACTTCCTCCGGGAATGGACTTGCCAGCGCCGGCCCTAGGAGGCCAGACAGCTACAAACCAGTCCACCTTTGATTCACATACCCCGTCCGAATTTATTTCAAGACTGGAGTTCCACAAGGAACTGGGGGATGTGCGTCAGGAGTTGACTGCTATGAAGGGTATTCTAATGGATGTCCAAACTCTAATAGGGCGTCTTTCTGGCCCGAGAAACGAGGAAAGAGTAAGACCTCATATGAGAGAAACCCCCTTTAGGGAGTCTACGTTCATGACAGACACTCGACGGACTGCTCAAGGGCCACGTAACGTGACTTTTGAGCAGTCTGAGATAAGGACAAATGCTCTTTTCGAACCCGGGAATCTGGTTCCCCCTGGTCGACCCTCTTCTTCACGTAATCGACCAACGAATACGTATTGGAATGAGGCAGAGGACTTTCAAGAGGAAACAGATCGAGGGGAGGATTTTATTCCGTCTCGTCGCCCTGGAAAAGAACCTGTAATCGACGCGACTGGAGACCCCTATGAGCTTGGATCCCGAGGTGGAAACTTTCGGGAGGAACCTTCTTTCTACATGAGGGATCCAGCGAATCAGGCAATGGGGGAAAGATCTCCATACAGCCCGATAAGGTCGACTCGACCTCCAGCGCAGGCCCCAGTAGGCGGTGTACCCCCAGACTTGAGGGAGGCCATAACTCAGGTTATAGAGCAAGTCGTCCCCGGAATAGCTCGGCGAGACGATGCCTGTTTGTACAGGTCTCCCTATCCTGCATATGTCGACAGGGATTTCCCTCTACCTAGAGGTTATAAGGTGCCCGACTTTAATCCTTTTTCGGGTGAAGATGAAATGACCCCACTCGAGCATGTCGCTCGCTTCACTCACCAACTTGGTGAGGCGGCTGGGAACGACTTTTGGAAACTGAAGCTCTTCCCTAACTCGTTAACGGGAGATGCCTTTACGTGGTATGCGAGTTTGCCGCCAGGGTCAGTAGCCTCGTGGATTCAGATGCAGTCTATGTTCGTTAAAACCTTTGCTCGACTGGACACCCCCATATCGATGTTTGAGGTAATGCGCCTTAAGCAGGCTAACGGAGAACACCCAGGGCAGTTTCTAATGAAACTTAGGAAGGCCCTACTGCGGTGTACACCCCCCATACCGGAGAAGGATCAATTACTTCTCGCATTAAATGCGCTGACTATCCCGTTCCGGAAAAAGCTGCAGGGCGAGCGCTTTGCTGACCTGTATGACTTAGCAAGGAGGGCTACTGAGTATTATCAGCTCCTTACGGAGGAAGCCCAACTGACTCGAGCCTACCAAGTCGACACTTATGAAGTCGACATGGCGGAATTTGTCAAGGGGGAGTCGACTATATGCGATCCCCTGACTAAGAAGAATTCAAAAGCTAAGGCATCCCAAAAGAATGCCGAGGAAAGAAAATATTCTTTCGACACGGATAAAGTCGACGCTATATTCGACTGGCTATATCAAAGGAAAAGGATTAGGCTTAAGCCCGGCCATCGAGTCCCTCAGACAGAGAGGGAAAAGAATAGGAATTACTGCAAGTGGCATGGGTCCTTCACCCATGCTACCAAGGACTGTTTGTCCTTTAGAAATATCATCCAGGATTTAATAGAGTCTAAAGAGCTCCGTTTTCCCGAGGTCGACGAAGTCGCCGTGGTGGATGATAGTCCATTCGGGGATGAAGTCGCCATTCATACGTTTGACATATTTGATGCTGAGGTTAATCTCTTAGAAGTTATTAACGACTCTGCTGCACCCTCGCAGGACTTACAAGCAACCGGCGAGACTTTGGTGGCTAATGCCCTGATGAAGCGACTGGCTGAGCGTGGGGTCTTCATTCTGCCCAAAGGAAGGGAGAAGTGGCTATGCCACTGGCACTTGAACGACACTCATACTACGGATCAGTGCCACACGTTCAAGAAGTACCTACTGGACAGCAAGACAGAGGAGTGGTACGACTTGACCCCGTTCGAGGAAGCAGCAATGTCGCTGAACACTCCCCGAGGATCTTCTCATGCCCTCAAAAGCCCTCCTAGCGCAGATCGCCGATTGGCCTTGCGAGGAGGAAGAGGAGGCCCCCAGGGTCACAAGGGGAATGGAGAGGCAGTCGCCCGGGGAACAGAACGCCCGGCACGACGACTGGAGTTCATAGACTCGTCTGGCCAAAGGGTCATCAAACAGGGATACACTAGAGCTACCCCTGTCAAGGAGATTAGACCGGTAGAGGAGCATAAGGAAGCAGACCAACCTCAGCAGGCCGTGAATCGCAGGCCCCGCTACGCTTCGAAGACAGTTGATCCTTAGGAAATGCGGAGGGGGCCACCCATTGCCCAATTCCTGGACGAAAAGCTGATGTGCCAAAAGTGCAAGCTGATCGCTCACAACCGCATACTCATCACCCAGCTCTGCACAGCATGCTGCGTTAACTACTTCTTGCGGCTCGTCGACTTATCCGCAAAAGGGGAGATGCTGGTGAAGGCAGTCCGTCCTGAGGGCTCAGGTAATTCGAAACCTAACAAGCCCTCTTCGAATAGGCCAGCAGATAACCCTGTGCAGGTAGGATATGACCCAGCCGACGGAAGGTTTGTGGAGGTAAGTCGACTTCCTTTTGGTTCTAAGAAACCAAGGTTTGTCAAAGCGCTTAACCCTTCGTCTCAATGGCAGAAGGCGGAAAGGAAGGTTACGCTTCCCGTGAGGGCTCAAAAGAGAAAAAGGCGTCTAAGTCACGCCCAGAAGAAGCCAAGAATGACCCCTGTGATGCCACCCTTTGGCGGGAACCACGCCACAGGGAAACAAGTCGCAGAGCCCGAGCGGGTCGAGTCTACTGACTACTCGGAAGACCCAGGCTCGAGCTTCGACTACACTCCTCTACGAGGAGATAAGCCCTACGACTTCAACGCAGAGCAAGGGCCCCTCGTGAGCTGTAACGCTCTTACCCTCCCTGCGGAGTTCGCCTGCAACAACAAGTCGGAGGCACCGGAAGGTAAAACTCTCGACTCTAAAGTCATTACATTTCCTTCTGGCTTCCCTCTGCACTGGTTGAGGAAACCATCAGATCGCATGAAACAGCATATGCATTCGCTGTACATCTCAGCCACCTTTGATGGTGTCTTAGTGGGCCGAGTCTTAATAGACAATGGCGCCACTGTCAATGTTCTTCCCCTTGCCAAGTTTAGATTACTTGGGTACAAGCCTAGCGAGTTGGTGCGAACCGACGTAGCTGTAAGTGGCTTTAATGGGAGAAAATCCGAGTGCCTGGGCATATGCTCCGTGCGCCTAGGCGTCGGGAGACACGAGCAGGAAACTGCTTTCTTTGTAATCGATATAGCCCCTTCATTTAATGCGCTTTTAGGACGCGATTGGCTTCATAAGGCCGCCGCGATTCCATCTACTTTGCATAGGGAGTTAATCTTATGGCTTGACTCCGAAATAGAAATCGTTAAGGCTGATGAATACTCCTGTTGTGACAAGGGTGTTTTGCATACAGAGACGTGTAAGACAATCAAGGACCTTACTCTGGATCAGCGCTACAAGCTGGGAGACCCCACAGTCGGACCCCTAGGTGAACCTTCTGGGAAGTTCGACTTCATCGTAAGCTATGGCACCTCTCACCCCAAGCCTGACGAAGGACCCATTGTGCCAACAGGATGGGGGCCCGACTTCACAGACAAGGACATAGATGAGGTTCTGCAGGAGGTAGTCACGACCAAGGATGGAGGCGAGACGAACAACAGCCCAAGCGGCAACAAGGGAGAAGCGCCTAAGAGCCAAGAGAGCACTGCGACGGAGTTGGAGCCCGATAGACTCCTACACGAAGGGATGTATGGACAGTGAGGAGAAAGGTCATGCAGTCGCTGATATCCTACAGCGACTTCAGAAGCATGTTAGGATGTCTAGGAAAGTAGGATGCCAAATAGGCAACATCAATCTCGAAGCTAGGTCATGTAATAACGTTGACACCGATTTAGGTGATGTCCAGAGTCGTGAGTCACTGATGATGCCATGTGACTCACTCGTAAGCGTCAATTTAGGCGAGGCATCAAGCCCTCGAATTGTTTTCATCAGTTCTTCAATGAATAAAGAACTTTTCAATTCTATCAAAGCTACTTTAGAAGAGTTTAAAGACTGTTTCGCTTGGGATTACACCGAGATGCCTGGCCTAGATCGCCGACTTGTGGAACACAAGTTACCAATCAAAACGGGATTTAAACCAGTCCAACAGGCGCCGAGGAGAATGACTCATGAAGTCACTCAAGCAGTATTCGAGGAAGTCAAGAAGCTCTTTAAAGCTGGATATATAAGGACATCGAGGTACACCGAATGGATATCCAGTATAGTTCCTGTCATTAAGAAGAATGGTAAGATTAGAGTTTGCATCGACTTCAGAGACTTGAATCGTGCCACTCCAAAGGATGAGTACCCCATGCCTATCGCAGACGACTTAGTCGACAAGACTGCAGGGCACCAAATTATGTCCTTCATGGATGGCTTTTCAGGATATAACCAAATCTTCCTAGCTGAAGAGGATATCCATAAAACTGCGTTCAGGTGTCCCTTAGGCATTTTCGAATGGGTAGTCATGCCATTCGGACTCAAAAACGCTGGGGCAACCTACCAACGAGTCATGAACGCTATATTTGATGCCTCGATTAACAAAACAGTCGAAGTATACATAGACGATATAGTGGTCAAGTCGCAAGACGAGAAGTCACATGTTAATGACCTTAGAAATGCTTTCATTCAAATGAGAAAGCATCAGCTCAAACTAAACCCTCTCAAATGTGCCTTCGGAGTCAGAGCAGGACATTTCCTAGGGTTCCTAGTCCATCAACGTGGCATAGAAGTCGACCAGAACAAAGTGAATGCCATTTAAAGATTGAACCCTCTGAGTAATAAGAAGCAGTTACAGGCTTTCTTAGGAAGGATCAATTATCTAAGGCGATTTATTGGTAACGTCGCTGGACGGACAGAAGTTTTTTCGACTTTACTGAAGGCGAAGGGAAATTTTGTGTGGAGCGACGAACACCAAAAAGCATTTGAAGGCTTAAAGGAGTATTTAATGAAGCCGCCTGTGCTTGCCCCTCCTCGGATAGGAAAGCCCTATCTGCTTTACGTGGCAGCGACTGAATCAGTCATTGGTGCCATGTTAGCCCAAGAGGCGGAGGACAAAACTGAGAGAGCGGTCTACTATTTGTCAAGACAACTGACTGCCACAGAAAAGCGCTATACAATTAAGGAGAAGTTGTGCCTATCAGTCTTCTATGCTGTTAAGAAGTTGAGACATTATATCGGATCCCAAGAGGTTCATGTTATTGCCAAGTTTCCAGTCATAAAATACTTTTTCGAAAGTCCCCTATTGACCGGAAGAATTAGTAAATGGAGCTTGGTCCTATCCGCATACGATCTGCGTTTCAAACCTCAACAGTTGGTGAAAGGGCAGGCCTTAGCCTACTTCTTAGTGAACCACGATCCATCTACATCAATCGATCAAGAGGAATCCCTTGAGGATGTCTAGCAAGCTTGGTTTGATGGATCCTCGGCGAAATCCGGCGTAGGCATAGGCCTCCACATACTTTCGCCACTAGGAAAGGACGTTCGCCTAGCATATCATTTGTCGGCGACTCATACAAACAATGCGACTGAGTATGAAGCGTTGATCACGCTCTTGAAGGAATTATTAGCCTTGGGAGCCAGGAAAGCCAGAGTAATGGGAGACTCTCAACTGATTATTAACCAGATGAATGGCGACTCTCTATGTCAAGAGAAACTCGCACCCTATCATCAAGTCGCTCGAAGGCTAGTCAAGCGGTTCGAAGCAATTACTTTCCTCTTTGTAGGCCGGGAGGAAAACACGATCGCTAACGACTTAGCTCAAAAAGCTTCGGGATACAAGGCTAGAGGAAGAAACGATTGTGTCCCCGAAATAGCTTCTCATTTAGTCCCACAAAGCGATTTGTTCGCATTAGACATAATGACAAGCGATAAGGATTGGAGGAGGCCAATCATCGACTTCCTCTCCGACCCAACACAAAAGGCGAGCCAAAGAATCAAGACTCAGGCTTGGTCGTACACCCTTATAGATGGGGTACTTTACAGAAAGATCAAAGAAAGAGTCCTACTAAGGTGCGTCGACTTAGACGAAGCGACCCCAATTATATTGGAGACTCACCAGGGTTTATGCGGGTCTCACCAATCTGGCACCAAAATGTCTTGGACTATCCAAAGACATGGTTTTTACTGGCCATCAATGCTAAAGAACTGCATAGAAATGGCTAGGGGATGCCAAGAGTGTCAAAAACATGGTCCGGTGACAAGGGCCCCAGCGTCCGACTTAGTCTCAGTCGTCAAGCCTTGGCCATTTAGGTCTTGGGCTTTAGATATAATCGGGGAAATCCATCCGCACTCAAGTAAAGGTGACGCCTATATTCTAGTCGCCACCGATTATTTTACTAAATGGGTCGAGGCTCAGGTATATAAGAAGATCGATCACAAAGAAGTGATCGATTTTCTTAAATCATCTATCATCTATAGATTTGGAATTCCCCAGAATATTGTAGTAGACAATGGCACCGCTTTCAATAATGAGAAAATGCGAGAATTCGCTACGGAGTTCGGTTTCTCGATCACCAACTCAACACCTTATTATCCTCAGGCGAATGGACAGGCTGAAGCTACCAATAAACTCATAAAGAACAATATTCAGAAAATGGTTGGCGCAAATCCAAGAGAATGGCACCAACTATTACAAGACACTTTGTGGGATTTAAGAGTTACTAAAAGAGAAAGCACAGGGGAAACCCCTTTTTCACTAGTATATGGGCAAGACGCCGTCCTACCTATTGAGGTTCGATACAAGTCGCTCAGGGTGACTCACCCTGATTTACAAGACGAGGCAATGTACCTCGCTTTGGACGAATTAGAGAAGAAGCGACTTGATGTAATAGACCGACTCGAGGTGCATAAACAAAGGATTGCTAGGCATTATAACAAAAGGGTTGTCCATAAGCACTTTAAAGTGGGCGACTTGGTTTGGAAGATGGTGTTACCCCTTAAATCGAAAGACCAAATTTTGGGTAAATGGTCCCCTAATTGGGAAGGTCCACATGAGGTATGTGAAACATACTCATCTAATAGCTATAGGCTTATGACGAGAAGTGGGGTCAGACATCCATTTAAGGTTAATGGTAAATATCTCAAACCCTATCGCGCAACTATTTGGGAAGCTCACCATAAAATCCTAAAACGAAGGACTCCGTTAATTTGGGAAACGCTTAATTCCTAAGAAATCACGCTAGGCTTCAGTAACGCTGTCTGGAAGAATGAGTCGAGCGTAGTGGGCAAGAATTCATTTGGGACACAAGGAACTTGGTTTATTCAGTAAAACAAAAACAATGGAATAACATTGTTCTTTGGTTACGAATCTAATCTCCATAACCCGCCAACTTCTTTGAAATCGAGGACAAGGGATTTACGAGTTCGTCGCTTCGCGTTCACCTTGTTTCGCTGGGCATAAAGGTCGACGACCTTTTCCCTATCCTTCTCAGCATTGGCCTCCAGCTCCTCGATTTCTTGGGTGTTGATTGACGCAAGCTGCCGAGTCAGGTCATTCTTGAGGTTCGTGTAGAACTCTATCTGTCTCTCTGCCTCGGTCAGCTTCTCTTGCGTCCTGTGCAGCTTTAGAGGCCGGCCCTCGAGCTTCATTGATCGACTGAATCTTCAAGTCAGTCGAGTCCAAGGTGAGCAGGTCGGCGTAGTAATCCCTCCAACGGGTCCAGTACGTCGACCTGAAGCTCTTGCAGGCCCCCAATATTTCGTCAGTAACCCGAGGGGATGTCTCGATCCTCTTTAACAGCTTCTGCATCCTCCTAAATTCGTTGACGCTTAAGGGGTCGATGAGCAGAAGTTGGCAGAGTTCTTCGATATCTTCGTGAAGCTTCACCCACGGGTCTTTGGTCGACTTAGAAGTCGCCGCAGCAGGATCCTGAAGAATAAGAGGCAAAATGTTATTGAACAATACCTTAAAAGAAAAAGGGTCAACGACCTCGTGCGATCGAATACTTACCTCTGGAGGCAATTTATCCCCGGAGCTCTCATCCGAAGAAGAAGGGGGAGTAGGGATCTTTTGTCGGCCAGCGGGCACCTTCACCCTCTTCGGACGAGCCTATAAGGAGGGATACAAGAACCTCAGTTAAAATCACAATGATACTACTATGTTTAAAACAAGAACACATACCAACGCTGGTGTAGGAGTTTGGACTGGAGGAGAAGGAATAGCTTGATTTTCTTCCTCACAAGTCGACCGGGTCGGTGGGTCGACCAGGACCGCGACATCCAGAACAGCCTGTTCTTCTTGAACCAAGGCCTCAGGGATGTGCTGTTCCTGAAACGGAATACGACGCAGAACCAAAAGTTCATATATGAACTAAGGTAAGGATACACCAGCTGAGAGCTAAACTTACCTTGGCGATCGAAGCCTTTGAACTTTGGCCCAAGCTGTGGGAGATAAGCTGATGGCCATCCTTGTCCGAAGCCTCTCCCTAGACAATATGGTATGGGTCAGATATAAAAACTCAAAACAAAAACTGGAGTCAGCAGAGTCTTACCTCTGCGGCCGGTTTTTGTAGAGCGTCGACTACAGCTGAGGACACTGGCACTGCAGCTGGTGCCCTGGTAGATGAGGTCGCCGCTGAAGCGGTTGGCGACTTAGATGGGGTCGCCGCTGCCGCCGTTGGCGACCTGGATGAGGTCACCGCTGCAGTAACTGACGACCTATGAGAGGAAGTCGCCACCTTCACCAGCCTCTTCCTCTGGGATAGAGGCATCTCCTCAAGATCTTCTTCTTCGGCCGCCTTGCGCTTTGGAGCGCTTTTAGATCGAGCCTTAGAGGGGTCACCTGCGGCTGTTTCCCTGGAGCTCGCGACTTTAGCCTTCCCCTTGCCAGTCGACTTGAGTCTGGAAGGAGCAGGAGCAAGGGGGGCTTTAGGCTTGAGTTTTCCAGGGGCCCGAGGAAGCGCTGATCCTGAGAAGGAGAAAGCTTATAATTAAATATTAAGAAACCAATACTTTTAGAGTAAAGCTAAGTCTTTACCTCTTGCTTTGATATGCGCGTCATCTACATAAAAATCAGGCTCCTTGGAAACCTCCAAGAAATGCATCAGGACCCGCAGCTCTTCATAAGTAGCCGACCACAGCACAGTGAAGAACTGTGTGGCGAAACAGGCAGAAATATCAGACGGGAATTCCATCTGGGAGAGCTGCGCCTTGTGATTGAGCAAGTCGAAGGTCCTCGGGTCAATTGACTTGCACGCAATCCTCTTCGCCCTGTCCCCGTACAAACCGCCGGTAGGGTCAGCAAGTGGAACTGCTACACCCTGGATAAACCCAAACTGCCTTGCACACAGCTGAGGGTTATAGACTTCAAAGGTCAGGTAGCCGTCGAAGATAACTGGCAGATCTCTGCGGGTCAATACCCCATTCCAGAAGCCACGAGCAGCTTGAAGATTAATTTCCTGAGCAAATGTCTTGCCGCCTGGAAAGGGTGCCCAGTTGCGTCGATCTACCCTGCCGAAGTCGACTATGTGCTTCATGTGGCCAGTGATCGATGTCATAAGCCATTGATCCTTCCGCTGGCAGCACTAATCTAGGATGGTCTCCCCATAATAGGAGGATTCAAGGGGCGAAGAAGGACCTTTGAACCCGGTCAATCCCGGCATCCACATGGCCGACCAGAGATGGATTAGCCAGAGCAACCCTCCTGCTGGATGTTTTGGAAATGGCTTGATTTGAGTCGTTGCTCTGTCCAGATCATGGTAAAGAAGACCCAAGATGAAGGGGTACCAGGAGATTTCTTCATTGGTCTCCCTCAGAAAATTGGCCACCGCATAAGAAGTGTGGCTAACCTTCTTCCCAGGGAAGCAATAAACAAACTTGCTCAACCAGGTGCTGAGAAACTCGACCTCTTCCCGGGCGCCAAAACCTTCGGTCGACAACTTCTCATCTGACCTCTTGCCTGCTGAGGCCATTTTCAGGTGCCTGCTCACCACCTCCATGTACTGAAGGGCGCCCTTGGGATTAATATCACCTGCCTGAGAGTATTGTCGAACAGGGAGGCCATTGACTTTGCACCTGGTCAAAATCTTCACATTTGCCAATGTAACAGACATAGGACCTTCCGGGAAATAGAAGCAGTTGACAGCAGAGTTCCAAAAAGGCAGCATGGCCGAACAAACCCTAGGGTCACAGTTCTTATCTGCCACGGACATCCTAAAGAATCTCAGAATCTTCTGAGTCCTAAACCTCTCTGTAAAATGCTCCTCCCACATCTCAAGCCAGTCTACCATCTCGGACTTAGAGGCAGAGGGAAAACACAGGAAGGATCCCTGACCTTCCCAGTTGAGGGGATCGACGAAGTCGGGATGGCAAATCGGGATGGGCTTCTCAGTGACGAGATAGTTGAGCGGCACCGTCCCCGGGAAAAGATGCTCCGGCAAGATAGGTCCGAGAGTGACGCCCGATCCCTGTTCCTCCACGACCGGAACGGGTCCGGTTGGCCCCGCACGCAAATTATGGAACTCAAAACACTTAAAAGTCGACATCTTTTTAAGGATCGAAAGAGTTTTGAAGAGGGAGACGAAGAGTTTTCTGGGAAGCGAGGGTTTCTGTTTTCTTGAAGAAGATGGAGAAGTGTTGAGCAAGGAAGAAAAGTGCGGGAAAAGAGGGATGACTCTCCTTTATATAAGGCATGATTTCTGCTGAGTCGACACAGCCAACCCAGCATAAAAGGGGGGCTTATGTTGACATGGCAAATAATTTTGGGCCTGAACTTAGAACAGAAACCCAGTAATCCTTCAAGTCATACTCCGAGTCGGCCCGAGATGCAGTCGTCATTAGGTCGACTCATGACGAAGTCGACTAGGTCGACTTATGAACGGGGTCGACTAGGTCGACTCACAACGGAAGAATATGGTAATCAAAGTCAACCAAGATGACTCGACAGTAGCTAGGCCTACTAGTAGGGTCAAGTCGACGGAATTTTGGATAAGTCGACCAAGTCGATCGTAGTCCATACAGATCAGTCAAGTCGACAAAATTGAAATAAATTTATTTTCAAACACGTTTGTGAAGGATCGTAACTGATCTTAAATATCCAGGAACGTGATCCCATATATCAAGGGGGTTGTTAAGACACTCCCACGATATTAGGGATCACGATCTATAACACGATCTGCAAAACGATCTATCTGTTACGTGTTAATCACGTACAAGTCCTCTATAAATAGCAGAGGAATTCTTCAAGATAAAGACACGACCATACACAGCCAAAACTCTGAAGTTTGTTCGTCAACCTTAGGAATTAGATGCCCTGACCCGGTTTATAGGTCAATTACCCTTCCACCGACAGAGTGAGCTCGTAGGGCCTTTGCCGTCAATCCTCCGCCAGCGACACCACCGACGAAGTGAGCTCGTAGGACCTTCGTCACAACTCTCCACCAGCGACCACCTCCGACGAAGCGAGCTTCCAAGGCCTTCGTCACGACCTTCCGCCAGCAACCACCACAGACGGAGCGAGCTTCCAAGGCCTTCGTCACGTGTTCTCCGCCGCTACAAGATCCCACATCGTCACCACCGTTTCCCTTTTTTCCCTTTTAATGGCTGTAAGCCCTTTACTTTTAATTCTCTAAAGATTGTAAGACTTGCATTATTTCTGTATAAAGTTAGTGCATCTTCTTACTGGCGACCACAATACAACTACTGTGAGTCCATTGCCAAATATTTCCGACGTGATCCGTTTCGTGCGCGAACAAGGCCCAAGCGCATCCCAAGGGGGATGGTTTTGATCATGTTATTACATTGCAACTGACCCATAATGATATTAAATACTCCAGCTCCCATCCAGATCAAAACTATGATTCCCACTATCAGCAATCCTCTTCCTCTTCCACTCCCCCCCAACATCGCACAAAAACCTATCCAGAAGCATTATCTCGACAACAATACAAACAAAAGGAGTCCTTTTCCCCTTGGCCATTGCCCTAATTGCGAATCAATAGTCAGCTAATATAATCAACAGATAGTCTGATCTGATAACCAAGGTTCCCTCAACTTGCCTGGCTAGCGCTCTCTCTCTCAACCTTCGCCCCGAACAACTTAGTGACAAACATGGTATCGTCAAAGTACTCGGCGTAGGGATGGTTCTTGGGCACCAGCTTCCTATACTGCCTGAACTTCTTCTCACCCTCATCCTTGTTCCTCAACAGCGTGTGTATGATCCCCTGGCACAGGTACGGCCGGAAATCCCTCGGGATAACTCCCCAACACCCCCCCCCCCCTCCCCAATCGTTGTTTTGTTTTGTTTTTTTTTTTGGCAGAGATATCTGGGTCGGGTCGAATCAATGGCCTTGTACTAGATCTTCCTTTTTTCCCCACATTTTGGACGCTCTTGGGCTTTCCAACCCCCTCTCCCCGCCACAAAAGAAAAGGTAATAATAATAAATAAATTCAAGTAATGAATAGTATTAAGTACATCCCAACTGTTCCCGCTGCCATTAACCCAAACCAAATTTCCCTACGGTTGGTTGCATCCCCCCCCGTATACATCACAACATATTCAGATGAATGGGACAATCCTTGCAGTTGCAGTGAAAGAACAAAAACGAAAAAGAAATACGCAGGTTTTGGTTACAAATGTAAAGAAGACGTGCTATAGTCGTCGTCGTCGTCGTCATCTTTGTGTATGACAGGCCTCAAAACGGATAAGTCGCCATGGACATCACCGCCTCAAGTTCTCCACTATGTAGTCGGCATAGAGGTTCCTTCACCGATGAACATAACAAGGTTAAAGATTGGGCAGGGGTAGCACCACAACAAGCATACCGAGGACATTTCTACTTACATGGAATGTTGGATTGCTTCATAGGCTGCCGAGGCTGGCAGGAAATCATTCACAGCAACTTCCTTGTTCTCGTTTTTCTTGTCTGATAAACATCATTGTCAAAGGACGACTTTTGTAATTTCTCTTTACTGAGCACACACTGACTTATCTGTTAATGTGGAAAATCATGACATGACAAACAGTTTAGGAAGGATACAATCTTCAAAAAACCGGCGTATCTCGGCCAAACGGTGGGGTGGCAGCTCCTTAATATCGTTGAAGTCACGGTATTCGGGATCATCGGCGCAAACAGCTATGATCTTATCATCTTTCTCACCCTGCATCAGTTCGTTCAAATTAACAGCCTGTCCTTGAATATTGAAAAGGTAAACACCTCAACCGCAGTACCTGATCAATCATAGGCATAAGGCCTATGGCCTTAGCTCGAAGGAAACATCCAGGAAGAACAGGTTCCTGCATATATTTACTCATATGAGATTAGAAAGAAGAAGCGCTCCACCCATCATAACAATACTCTCAGTTGGAAACATGAATTCGATCACCCAGAAGTCAGACTAGATTATCAGATATATGTCTGGTTCATGCATTCCCTGGAAATTTACTAGTCATGGGGTAATTAATGAGATGAGAAGAAGCACCTGCATGATGGTCAGGACATCCATCGGGTCATTGTCCTCACACAGGGTACGGGGAATGAAACCGTAGTTATGGGGGTACACAACAGAAGAATAGAGCACCCGATCAACCTATTGGACATACATAAATGAACACGTTAATTCAAAAGTCTTCATCACATAGCTTCCGGATGTATATGCACAGAAACCTAATGATTACCTTGATCAGGCCAGTTTTCTTATCAAGTTCATACTTCACCTTGCTCCCTTTGCTGATCTCAATAACCTGTACATCGGGTATAGACGTCAAGAAGAATGAGCAGACAGCCAGCTTCCATTCCATGAGATGAATATGGATCCATCAAAATTGTGCAATAAAAGTGAAGCTAACAAACAAGATTGTAGTCCAAGGAGCACACCATAAAGTGGCTAGGAATGCGAACAGTGGAAGTGAACATAGGCCAAGAACCAATCATGAATAAATAGACATTTTCCGGATCCAGTACAGCTATGTAGAATCAGAAGGATTTCCTATGACTGTACATCTGAAGGAAAGCAAAGAAACGAAAGAGGAGGGAGCCTTCAATTATAACTTACACAGTTGAAGATGGTGGGAGCTCCAGGTCCTGCATATAGAGAGGAAAAGAAGGTGATTCTTGGAAGAAGAGATCAAAGAGAGGACGTGCATATCGGCAGCACATACCGATCTCGAGATCGTGCCAAGGGTGAGCAGCGACGGATCTCCTGGTCAAAGACGAGAGGATCCGCTCATTGAGAGGCGGATGTGAGGAGGGAGTGGTCTCAAAAGTCTTGTGGTGGGTCTCAAGGGGAGGAGGAGCCATATCTGCAAACATAAATACAGCAAAAAGCCAATACTACGATCACTAAAAGAAACGACAGATGAAAGAAAAAGGAGGGAGGAAAATGGGGATGGGGATGGAGACCCTGATCTAGAGAGAGAGAGAGAGAGAGAGAGGAGGAGCAGAAAGAGCAAGTAAAAGAGAAACCGGCCGTCGATAGGCGGATGTAATGTACATGACCAGGGGGGGAGGCACCTGCAGAGGAAGTCGGAGGAGAAGGGAATGAAGTTGGGGGGGGAAATGAGAGAAACGCGACTCCTTCAAGTCTCTCTGCTGTTGGTGTGGTTATTTAAAAAGGGAGAAAGGTGGTGGGGGGGGAGTTGCGTTTGAATTTGGAAATATGAGAGTTTTAAGTAAAGGGAGGGCATAACCTCATGGCATATTCTATCCAGCTGTCCGAATTATTTGAGCTTCTGCTGATTTTTAAGCACAACGGTCGTTCCTTTATTAAAATTTTTTATTACAAAACACGATCTTGTCTCTTAACAAACGGGTTGTAAAAGGAAATTAATGCGAGATTGGGTCACGTATAATCCTTTTTATTACCTTATACTCGGGGGCTTATGATTCAAAACAAAACCACCACCCCGGGGGTGTGTTTACGAGTAGTTATTACGTCCCCATTGCATTAGTTCATTTTACTTTTTTTTTTTTTTTTTTTTTTTTTTTTGCCAGAAACAGGCGGGTAGACTGGGGGGAAAAAGGAGGAGAAGGAGACATGAATTCGTTGAAAGGTCCATCATTCATGGGGATGGGGTGTTTCCTCAATCATCCACCGGCAGCGTTTCTCTCTAGATCTAGTTGAATCTTTTTTTGGTTAAGAGGTGGAGGTGGGTTGGCATCGTTATCAAATGAGAAATGGATGGGCGTCCAATCGAAACATTTTCCCCCATGTAATTTTTGCGTTGGAAAAAGTAATATGTTCCCACGTGGAAGGGAAGGGGTCAAGATGCCACCCCCCCCCCCCCCCCCCCCCCCCCAGTTGGGAATTGCTTTACGGTTAGCATATATTCCGAGTTGGATCCGAGTAAGAAATATCTCTATCTTATCTTTCAAGGTCTGGTGGCCGGAAAATGACACGCTATTTGCTCCAATTGTCAAACCCCCCCGGCCCTGTCTCGTGGCTGGCTGCCCATTTCCCCCCTTCTTCTTTGATTGATCATCTCTCTCTTCTTTTTGTCTTTGTTTTTATTGACTTCTTATGCCTTTTTGACTCCAAAAGACCATGTCTAAGTCTTCTTAGAAACTTCTAATCTTTAAGACCTATTACCACCCCCCGCTCCCAACCCAATACTTAGTCATAATCTCGGTAAACTTCTTCAACTTTTATTAAAAGCATCTGCACACGTTGCAAAACAAAATATTTTACCGACACGTGGCTCATGTAGCTATGAATCCTCGGTTAGGACAGAAGGGTGTTCGGACTCGGCCTTCCTGAACTCTGAAACACAGCCTCTAAACACTAGTAGAAAATTTCTCTCTCTCATCTTCCTCCACTGCAATGTATTATTTTATTAGCCATTTCCATAAAGGCTCCAATAGGGCCTTTATTTTGATGGGCTATAACTTGAGGCCCAAATTACATAAGCCCGGAAAAGATCCCTCCCTCGTTCCCGTTCCCGTGCCCATCCCATCCCTTTCGTTCCTTGTGATGCCGTCTCCTCCCTGCCTGAAGATCCAAGCTTTTCCCTTCAGTGGTACACCCAATTCCATTGATTACAACAACACACATCTTTCCTTTTATCTTCTTATTTTTTATTTTGATTTCGTTTGTCATGTTTGCCCTCGGTTAATCGATATTTTGCCCATTTCTCTCTCGCGATTCTCTTGTTTTGTTTTAGAGCGCGGTTGGGTGTGTGTGTCTGTCTGTCTTCTTGCCGAGCATCAGCCTCCCCATTTTTTTTTTTTTTAACTTTTTTGCGTTGCTAATTTCATCGTTTTGGCTACCGACTGACCAGCCCCGCCTGTCCTTGTTTGATCTCGATTTCGGATTTACAGGGGACAGATTATGAGTTCTAAATCCGTCTGAAACTAGCGAGTTGTGTCTGGTCGGAGTTAGGGGGGCAATCAGGATCTGGGACTTGGTTCCTCCTACCTGCTTTGTCCGCGTAGCTTCCCATTCTCTGTTCGTCGATATCATTTTTACTAGTGGAGAAGGCGGGAGCTCAGCTTTGAAGCTTTGACAGGGGTTAACCCCATATATCAGTTCGATGAAACCCATTAGAGATCGCCTTGATGATTTGCATATCTACAACGACCATTCTGATGATTCTGGAATGAGCGATGAAGAATTTACTCACGAATCCGAGGGATGTAAGATCCACCCTTCTCTATCTGATCAACTCTCTTTGACTGGGATATAGCATTTTAGCTTCTCACTACTTTTCTTGCACTTACCTCCAGCCGAAGAGGATGACTGGGAGGAACAGGAGGTGGTAGTCCATACCAAACTCTCGTCGGATGAGCTGAATGCTTGCACCACATCCTCTCCCGTTAGTGACCGACTTCCTTCTCACACGTGCCCCCTTTCACCATCCGCATCTATAAATCATGCTGCTTAACATCATGTCTGACACTGATGGTTTTTCCATACGGTTTCTCCCTTTTTCTTTGTCTATAGTCTTTACTGTATGCCTCGATCAGTATATTTGAGTCTCTTGCCAAGAAGTTCTCCTGATCATGGTACTCATACTAAAATAACCAACCTCTCCTGTCACACGTGTTATGGAAGTTCTTATCTATCAAATAACGGTCAATTCCAGGCTCCCGCAGATATGGTATCAGCAATTAAGGGCAGTCGGGAGAAACAAGGGAACGCCCCAAGAGAATTCCGAGTAACTTGGGCCCCTGATGTCTATGAACCAGCTCCGATGAGACTTCAAGACGCAGTTGTCAGAGGCTCTAAGCAGCTGAAGTTACCCCAGAAGGAAAGAATGACAGGGAAGGAAGGCCAGAAGGGCAAGGAAATTTCACGAGGAGGTAGCAGCAAGGACCCGACGCGAGGGGGCGGCGGTGGTGGTAAAGATAAGAAAAAGAAGCAGAACCACCGGGCAAATGGGCGAAGCAGCAAATCGTTCGGGTATCAAAATTATGAAGATGGAGATGATTACTAGGTGCATCAACATCACTTAAAACCGCGAACAAGGTTAACGATGTTGTATATATCTTTTACTGCAGAGGGACCGGACCAGAGTAATCTAATCACCTTTGGGGTAGGGAAGGTGAGGTAGGATTTATGAACATTACTTGCAGGTATCTTATAATGCAGCTTTACGTGGTTATGACTGGGGTTTGAAGTCGGTTTTGGGTACACGTGATAGTTCCCTAAGAAAGTGTAGGGAGGAGCAGCTTGCTTGCCGTCGAGAATCTGATAAACTTGGGTTATCTAAACCAAATGGGCCCAGCCAGCCTTGGGTCCGGCCCATTTTGTCAGACAAATGCCGCAATGAGCTCTTTAGGTTGGATTGGGGCAGGCGGTAGGGAATGGTCAATTCTCGCCTAACCTAACTGATACAACTTTGCTCTCGACATTCATTTCACCAATCTTTCTAGCTATTGAACCAATTTAAAAAACATGTCCTGACGACCCGAATGCCGTGTCCCTAACATTGACATTCCTCTCAGACTCCAACCCGTCTACTTATCTCCAGTCACGATGGAGAAAGGATAGTTTCATGGTAAGATCTTACTCATCAAAACCACAGAATGCCTCGTAAGATTTGTCATTATAAGCTCAGGGTGGACAGAATTTACCGTGAATCAATATTCAGTGAGATGGGAATGAGATGTTGCTTTTGCCAAAGTGGAGGATGTGGAATCACCTTGCTCGAGTTATTTGCATAGGGGGTGTGTTACTTTTGCTGAAGCGATCTTATGGCTTGATTAATGGTTTAGTTGCCCGTTGCTATCAGTAGTTGCCTTGATACCAATCTTCAAGGGCACTAGTCGCACACCAGCATCTTAACCTTGCCACCTCTTCACCAGGTGCTCACCTTGCACCCCACCTGACCTCCGAACAGGCATCAAGGGCTGCCTAGGCAAGCAGCCAGCTTGCTCGTCTTTAGTAACATGGCCACATATAGATTGTCCTGACGGGCCTCTGACATGGATCTTTCTTTTGCCATGTGTGTAGATGCCAAGAGGCTGATTGGAAGGCACTTCAGTGATGCCCCGGTCAAGAGCGAAATCAAATTGTGGCCCTTCAAAAAAAATGTATATAACACCCATATCTAACCTATTTTATTGATATCTTCATATTGAATTACCATTTATAGACTTTCATTTTTATAGATGCCCATATTTAATAGAAGGTCATTCCTGAACCAGGAGACAAGCCTGCGATCGACAAGGGCGTGAGAAGCAATTTGCTGCTGATGAAATTTCCTCAACAGTACTGGTGAGGGTCGAGGGGATTGCTGTCAAGCCATCAATTGGCTGGACTGTAACAAGTAAGCCAAAGCCGGTGAATTTCAACGACAGGTCGGAGGAGCTTAAGAGCATATGCGACCCGATCCTCATCCTCACTGAGATGATGCAGGACGGGGATGCCGCCTGAAAATCATGTCGAAATGAAAATCTCTGGGTCCTCCCAATCTTATGTTTCCCTCAAAAAATGAAGTAAGGGACGTGGTTCCAATCAGCCTTTAGAACCAACCTCCCTCCACCAACTACCCCTAAAATTGCAGGAAGTTGTTTATCACCTAACTCACCAAATGTATCCAATCCAACCCAACTCACATCCTACTACCTCAACGAATGAAGGAAGACAAAAGGCTTAGAAAGGAACTTCGCAACACCCACACCTACAACAAAAACCTAACCCCCGAAGCCATACAGGGTCCTGCCCTGCCTCTTGAGGGCATACACAACGTCCATGGCCGTCACCGTCTTTCTCCTGGCGTGCTCGGTGTATGTGACGGCATCACGAATGACATTCTCCAAGAAGATCTTGAGGACCCCCCTGGTCTCCTCGTAGATGAGGCCACTGATACGCTTCACCCCACCTCGCCTGGCCAGCCTCCGGATAGCAGGCTTGGTGATCCCCTGGATGTTGTCCCTCAGCACCTTCCTGTGACGCTTCGCCCCTCCCTTGCCCAGACCCTTCCCTCCCTTCCCCCTCCCCGACATCTCTCCCTCTCCTTCCTTCTTTAGCAGATCACTTCAACAATCCCGACAACTATGGATGGGGGGAAAATAGTCCATGCACTTTTATAGGGAAGTTTATCAGAGTCTGTCCGAAGGATGATTGAGGGCCGTCAGATGGTTTTCTTCATCCACGGTTTACATCTGCCTATCCGTGCATCCCTTCAAGGAGAGATGTGATTGGCCCGTGCATTTTTTAATGGGTGGGACCCAATTGGCGCGGTTAGTTTGAAATTTCTACCTTCTTTTTTATTGAAAACGGCTAGAGTTTTTTTTTTTTTTTTTTTTTTTTTTTTTTGTAAAACGGCCAGAGTTACTAGGAAACAGCCGCACATCGAACACTTAGACACAACACTTTTTTCCTTTCATATTTTTTAAAATTTTTACCTCTTGCTAGCTTGGCGGGTAGGCCCCCCCCCTATCAGTGTTGGTGTAAAAATAAGAAATTCACCGATCCGATTTTTTACCGTAATTACACACTCATTCACCAATTCAAGTTCAAAATTCGAATCTCCGTAGCTATGGAAGTAACTACATAATCCACCCTCCTCCATCCTAATAATAAAAAAAAAAACACCATCATGTTAACATCATATCGTTGCTGCCTCCGAAATGTGGACGAAGGCAGACATGAACCCCGTGTTCTTCTAACCCCACTCGGAGTTTCGGCATCATTATCTCAAGCACCGATCCGTCCCATCGTAGTACCTCTATGTTTGCATCCTCTGGTATTCGCGTCGACAACGCTCACGAAGTCCCCAGAGTGGCAATGCTCAGGCGACAGATCTGTAAGCTCTTATCGTTCTTCCTTATAGATGGTGTTCGGAATATGATCATGCCGGATACCTTGATAATGCCTCGCGTGAGTGTATTCCTCTGTGATACTTTTGTTAAAAATAAAATTGATTATGATGAGGAAGTCCAAGAGTCGTATGAAGAAGCCCAAGAATCGCTTGAAGAAGTCCAAGAGTCACCTGAAAGTTCAAGAGTCCTCCAGGCGAAGCGAAGCCACCAGACGAAGGAAGCTGAAGGGTCACCTGGAAGTTTAAGAGACGAAAGGACAAGGGTTAGAATTCTAAGTGTCTTCTCTTATGTATAAATAGTCTACTTGTATGGAAGAAAAAGTATAAGACAAAAACTAGAGCATCTTCCCCCTTTCAAATTTATCATTATCTCATCAAGTGAGTTAGAGCATGAGTGTTCGTCGCTTCGCCCACGCGTCCTCCGGTGTGTACCAGCAAGTGCCCACCAACTTTTCCAACAACGTGGTATCAGAGCGATGATGTCTTTAAGCTTTCAGTATCCGCGTCTTACAAAGGACAATTACGATAGTTGGTCTATCCGAGTGAAGGCGATACTCGGTTTCCAAGGTGTATGGAAAATCGTCAGCGATGGGTTTGTCGAACCCGGCGAGGATGCGGAGTTGGCCCTTATTCAAAGGTTCGAGAAGAACAAAAAGAAGGACCAGCATGCTCTATCAATCATCCACCAGTGTTTGGATGATGTCGCTTTTGAGAAAGTAGCAAATGTCTCAACTTCGAAGGAGGCATGAGGAATTCTTGAAAATTCTCACAAATGAGTCGACAAGATAAAGAAGGTGCGGCTTCAGATCTTACAAGGAGAATTTAAAGCTCTTCGACGGGAAGAGTCGGAGTCTATTTCAGATTATTTCACACGGGTCATGTCCATCGTCAACCAAATGAAGAGAAATGGTGAAAGCATAGAAGATGTTCGAGTGATCTAGAAAATTTTACGTTCACTACATCAGAGATTTGATCATGTTGTGGTTGTAATCGAAGAGAACAGAGAATTGGAGAATCTGTCCATTGATGAATTAAACGGATCGTTACGAGTGCACGAGGAGTGGATGAACAAGCACAAAAAAGAGCCATTGGAGCAAGCCCTTCAAGTCAAGCATTCGATTGGAGAAAAGGGGAGCGCGGTTCACCGAGGTCGATGTCGCGGTAATTCTCGTGGTGGCGGTCGATGTCGCAGTAGAAATCAAGAAGTCGAAAAAGCAAACAATGAAATGCCTCGAGAAAACCCGATAGGTCGTGTTAGAGGAAGAGAACGCGGACGAGGACGAGGAAGAGACAGTTACAAGAGGGGATACGACAAATCGCGAGTTGAGTGCTACAATTGTCACAAAATGGGTCATTATGCCCGAAATTGCTGGTATGTCGAAGACGCAAAAGAAGAAGTCAATCTGGTCGAAGAGAAAGAAGTGGAAGAGTCGATGTTGTTGTTAGCGCTCAACCAGGAAGCTGATGGAGAACGAAGCAAATGGTATCTCGACAACGGTGCAAGTAACCACATGTGTGGCGACAAGTCGAAATTTGTGAAGCTTGAAGAAGGGCCGACTGGGAGTGTCACGTTTGGAGATGCTTCGAAAATTCAGATTGAATGCAAATGTACCATTTTGATTCGGTCGAAGGATGGTACTCACAAGTTTATTTTCGATGTGTATTATGTCCCTAGATTGAAGAGCAATATTTCGAGTTTGGGGCAACTCATGGAAAGGGGCTACGAGATTCTGATGAAGAATCCTAATCTTTGGCTACGGGACGGGAGCGCTAACTTGATTACGAAGGTGACGATGTCGAAGAATAGGATGTTTTCGCTCCCTATACAAACCGAAGAGCCGAATTGCTTGCAAGTTTGTGTCAAGAATCCAGCGTGGTGTTGACATATGAGGATGGGACATCTCAATTTTGGTGGCTTGAAAATGATGTCCGAAAAGAAGATGGTAAAGGGGATGCCTTTAATCTATCATCGGGAACAACTCTGTGAAGCATGTCTCCTCGGCAAACACGCAAGGAAAAGCTTTCCGAAAGAAGCAACGTCAAGAGCGACGAAGCCGCTCGAATTAATTCATGCTGATGTTTGTGGACCGATCAAGCCGTCGTCTTGTGGTAAAAGTAATTATTTCTTACTTTTCATCGACAATTTTAGCCGGAAGAAAAATCTAAGTGTTTTGATGCTTTTAAGAATTTCAAGGCTTTGGTCGAGAGATAAAGTAATTATAAAATTAGGGCGTTGAGAACCGATAGAGGGGGAGAGATTATTTCTGGTGCCTTTAACCGTTTTTGTGAAGAACATGGTATTAGGCGCTTTCTTACGGTTCCAAGATCACCGCAAAAAAATGGAGTGGCTGAAAGAAAGAATCGGACCATCCTCAACATGGTGCGATGCATCATAAAAAATTAGAAGATGCCCAAGGAGTTTTGGGCAGAAGCAGTGGCGTGTGCAGTGTATCTCCCCAATCGTTGTACGAACAAAAACGTGAAAGATCGAATGCCCATTGAAGCTTGGAGCGGAGAGAAGCCGAATATATCTCACTTAAGGATCTTTGGATGTATTGCTTACATGTGCCGGAGCAAGAAAGAACAAAACTAGACTACCGAAGCGAGAAGTTTGTGTTTATCGGCTATGACGGAACATCAAAGGGGTACAAGCTCTACAATCCTATCAACGAGAAGATTGTTGTGAGTCGTGATGTGGGGTTTGATGAATATGCTTTTTGGAATTGGGAAGCACAGAAAAATGTCGTCAACGGATTTTTTCCATTCTTCGATGAGGAAATTCAAGGAGAAGAAACATTACAGTCCACAGTTCCTACGACGACGTCGAACACATCTCTCAGCGCATCGTCGTGAAATGGAAGTTCTAGTGAAGGATCACAAATTATGAGAACCATTCAAGATCTTTACGAGAACACGGAGGTAATCGATGATGTCTTTATATTTTGTCTTTTGGCTGAAACATCGCCTTTGAGTTTTGAAGAAGCTAGTAAGTGGAGACAACCCATGGACGAGGAGATTCGAGCCACTGAAATGAACAACACATGGGAACTATGTTCTCTTCCCGCGGGTCAAAAGTCAATTAGTGTGAAGTGGATATTCAAGGAGAAAAAGAATGCCGAAGGTGTTGTGGAAAAATACAAAACGAAACTAGTTGCCAAGGGGTATGCGCAACGACATGGAGTAGACTATGAGGAGGTATTTGCTCCGATTGCTCGTTTAGAAACAATCAGATTTTTTGTTTCGTTTGCGACACAAAGAAACTGGAAAATATTTCAATTTGATGTGAAGTCAGCGTTTCTTTACGGTTTCCTTGAGGAAGATGTCTTTGTGGACCAACCAAAAGGTTATGTGGTGAAAGGACAAGAATGAAATGTTTTGAAGTTGAAGAGGGCTTTCTACGGACTCAAGCAAGCACCTCGAGCATGGTATAGTCGGATTAATGCCTATTTTCAATAGAAAGGTTTTGCAAGATATCCACATGAGTATGCATTTTATGTGAAGATGGGTAAAAATGGAGATTGTTTGTTCGTATGCCTCTACGTGGACGATCTTATTTTTACAGGAAATAATCCTAGTCTCATTGAAGATTTCAAGAATGATATGGCCAGAGAGTTCGAGACGACACATATCGGCCTAGTGTCATTTTATCTTGGATTGGAAGTACATCAATCAAGTGATGGAATATTTGTTTGTCAACAAGCATATGTGAAGGAGGTTCTTGACAGATTCAATATGTCGAATAGCAAACCAGTGGCCACCCCGATGGAGGTCGGGGCTAAATTGTGCAAGGATGAAGAGGGATAAAATGTAGATCCGACACTATTCAAAAGTCTCGTGGGATGTCTAAGGCACTTGACGTGTACTCGACCGAATATTCTTTTTAGTGTTGGGATTATTAGTCGATTTATGGTGATGCCCACGACGAAACACATGAAGGCGGCAAAGAGGATTTTGAGATATTTGAAAGGTACCATTGATTATGGATTGTTTTATTTGTCGTCCAAAGAATTTCAACTTGTTGGATATTGCAATAGTGATTTTGCCGGAGACTTAGATGATCGGAAAAGTACAACTGGATTTGTGTTCTTTATGGGGACTAATGCGATTTCGTGGAGTTCGAAGAAACAGGCGTTCGTCACGCTATCTTCTTGTAAGGCTGAATATGTCGCAATTACAGAGTGCGCTTGTTACGCAATCTGGCTAAGGAGAATGTTGAAGGAGATAGGCTTGACAGAGAATGAAGCAACCACGATCTTAGCGAAGAATCATGTTTCTCATGATCGAAGTAAACACATCGATACACGCTATCACTTCATTCGAGAGAGTATTACGAATAACGAGATCAAGCTTGAATATATAAAATCTGATGATCATGATGTGGATATTTTCACAAAACCTCTTGGAGTGAATGTTTTCAACAAGATGAGGAGCATGCTTGAATTGTAAGGGGGGTGTTAAAAATAAAATTGATTATGATGGGGAAGTCTAAGAGTCATTTGACGAACTCCAAGAGTCGCCTGAAGAAGTCCAAGAGTCGCCTGAAGAAGTCCAAGAGTCGGAAGTTCAAGAGTCGCCTGAAAGTTCAAGAGTTCTTCAAGCGAAGCGAAGCCACCAGGCGAAAGAAGCTGAAGGTCACCTAGAAGTTCAAGAGATGAATGGCCAAAGGTTAGAATTCTAATAGTCTTTTCTTATGTATAAATAGTCTACTTGTATGAAAGAAAAAGTATGAGACAAAAACTAGAATGTCTTCCCCCTTTCAAATTTATCGTTGTCTCATAAGTGAGTTAGAGTGTGAGTTTTCGTCGCTTCGCCTACAAGTCCCTCGGCATGTAGCAGCAAGTGCCCACCAACTTTCCAACAACTTTAACCTTCTGAAGTTCCACAAACGATAAGGTTATGATGATCAGGTACCCCTCATCATCATCGTAATTCGTTTTCGCAGCACCCTGATCATCATCGTAATTCGTTTTCGCAGCAGTAACAGGCCCATGAACATTCTTCGTTACCCTGCTGAACTCGTTCAACCATTGTGGTTCCCATAGATGGAGGAGCTCCATGTCGACATTCCTTTCCAGTGGAGGGTTAGCACAGAAGGGATCTTCATCACCCCCATTTGAGAAGAAATCATTCCTCCTCTTGCTGCTGACTGGTGATAAATCCATATCATCGTCACCTTTGCTGCTGCTGTTCGTCGGCTGAGTGAGCAAATTGAGCCCAGATCCATTAAGAAGTTTCTTTGACTGAGAATTTGACGCGCATTTGATGGGCTGCGGTACCCTTTCAAGCTCAAAGTCCGTAATTAGCAGATTTCTCCAGGAACCAAAATCACTTGCCTCAGGAGGGATTGAAAAACTAACCTCCCTTCCAGTGAGTTCCATCCAGCGCCTGAGGCCCGTCAAACTGGGGGACGGAACGACCTCAATCCCATGGATGACTACGAATTTGAGAGCCCCCGATAATGCTTCTTTTGCATCCTGTGGGATCTGACAAAACCCTTGTCAACACTATACGGAAGTGGACGCTCGCCCTGTGGAAAATGCCCATTCATATAGCTCCGAAGCTGCATTTTACCAGGTGCATTTTCAGGCCTCTCCCTAAATACCCACACGTACATGTTGTCCATGTCATGCTGAACCATGAGCACGTCGAGCCTAAGATCGGGTTTGTCAGACCTAGGACACCGTTACCGTCCCTCATAAACCGGGCCTTTGTCTTCTTGTTCAACACGGGGTTGAAGTAAAAGCTGAAGAAAAACCAAGCGCCCCATATGATGTCACCTCTTTCGGCACATTTTCGTCCAGCCTTGGTAATGTTAAGGAAAGTTTCGGTGGAGGTGTGCATCGGGGGGGGACCCAAACCCAGACCCAACTAGAAGTTCTTGGGTTTGTATTTCAGATAAGAAAGAAGAGAAGATGAGGTTGAGGTTGACTTGGAAATTACAATCAGCTCCATAATGGAATTGGGAAGGAAAAGGAAAGGTGTGAGGTGGTGGTTAGTCATACATAATATTCCAGATTGATGTCTTAAAAGGATGATTTCGTTGCTGGTGGACATGACTAAAGGTACAAAAACAATAGTGCACTAGTTTGTACTTATTTATAGAACAGTACAACTTTTGTATGAACGTAAGAGATTCATGGTTTTTGTATAAACATTCGTAAAATCATACGAGCCGTACGATTAGCAGCTACAGATAAGGGAAGCAAAAATAACACGGGGATGGGTGGGTTGGCTTTCTTCCTCCAGGAAGGGAGAAGGATGGCCACAGACACTCAACCAACCATCTCAATCTACTCTCACAGACTGACACGTCCATACAAAGAAGTGTGCTAAAAGGGGGAAGGCCAAGCGGTCGCAGCGCTGACGAAGGAGTTCCGCTCTTGGCAAACTAAACTCCCCATGTGATCCATCATCTTTGATGTCCAAAAGCAAAACACTTTTTCGCCATTTTCCAAATTGGATGGATGTTGGGGTGGTAGTGATAGACGGGGATGCAACTACGAAACCAAAGCGAAAGCAGCAAATGGGGTTGGGGTTGGGGTCCCCTCCATTTCGATCAAGGGAAGGGCACAATTATTACATTTTTGTCTACACATGGAAATTTCGTCATTTCTCAATAACAGCGTGTCACTTTCGAAAAAAAATTTTAACTAGTATCTCCAAAAAGAAAAGGTTTCTCGAGAATAGCATTTCAGAAATAATAGAAGAGCCTCTCAAGAAAATCTATATGTTACTAGAGAAGATATACAGTCTCAAGAGGATTTGATGTATTAACGAGCTCTCGAGATCTTTGTTTTAATATAAATATAATATCTAAAGTAAAAATATATTAAAATATATTTTCAGCAAATCAGATTATCATGGCTAAATATATTAAAATATATTAAAATGGAGAACGTGCGTGAAGATCAAAAACCACCAAATAGAAGGTGGATCTATCACCTGAAGACGTTCTATAAAAACCCCAGTTGAATAACAAACACACACAACAACTCAAATAAATAGACTCAAGTCTTTTATCTTTTACCTTCGGGTACTTTATTCTCCATCCCCAGCGCTGTCGATTTTGTCCGGCGTTGTTGACACTTTTCCCCAGCCTCAGTGCCGCTGATTCTGTCCGGCTTTGTGGTCCAACCTCAGTGTCGTTGATTCTGTCCGGCTTTATGGTCCAACCTCAGCGCTGTTGATTCTGTCCGGTATTGTTGACGCTCTCTGCCAACCTTCGGCGCCGTTGATTCTGTCCGACATTGCGGTCCATCCTCGGTGCTATTAATCCTGTCCGGTGCCGTTGACCTGCCTCCACTTCGAATCCGCTCGCGACGCCATTGATCATGTCCGGCGTCACGCTCCATCCTCGGTGCTGTTGATTTCCGGCGCCGTTGACGTCCTCGCCGCTCCACAAGGGGGAATTCTACGAAAGGAGTTCGCCTCGATTGTCGTGAAGAGTCACTAGGCATTTTCTGTTGTTTGCCGTTCGAGTACGTAAGTGTCGCACTCAAAGTTTGATTCCGTCGCATTAAATTCCGGTGTATTGCCTACTTGTTATATTTGTATTTATTCACTTTGCGATGTATAACATCCAATGTTGTAAATTCAGTATCGTTTTATTAAATTTCGGTATTGCATTTACTTTCACTTTACGGCGAACACATTCACGGTAAAATTCGATACTTTTTGTGGGTACAACTTTTCCACGACAACAATTTTGGGCCTGCAAAAGTAAGCCACCACCTTCCCCTTCACCACACGGTACCGCACTCCCCAACCCAACATTCCTTCACAATCGTAATCAAAGGACGGAGTTAAGTGTCCTCCACCACAAACTCACATTTAACAATCTCCAATTCTTTTACTCTTTGTTATTAACCTACCACCATCTCAGCAGTGTAACCAAAGGGATGGCTGCCGACTCCCCAACACCGACCACCTTGATCCTCCTCCTCCCACCACCTTCCCCTCCTCCCTCTCTCGACCCCTCCCCTATCCAATACATCCTCGCCCTCCTCGCCCTCATCTCCATCCCCATCCTCATCTACCTCTTCCTCTTTGCCATCCGACGCCCCTCTCTTCCGACAACAATCGGCCCCTCTTTGAGCTCTCCCTCCTCGGCCTCCTCAGCTATAATCCAGATCAAGAGCAGCTTTACAGCTACAGGAGGAGGAAAGACCGTTTCCGATGACACCAAGTGCTACGAGGTGGAGACAGATGGGGAAGATGTCGATGATCACGCATGCGTCGTGTGCTTGTCACGGTTCGATGGCAGGGAGGCAACGAAGCAGCTGAGCATATGCAAGCATGCCTTCCATGCAAGCTGCATCGAAGCGTGGCTGGATTCAAATGGCAACACATGTCCCATCTGCCGTGCATCTATAAGTCACCGGAAGGGGGTCGACAAGGAACCTCATCCAGGCCCTTCCGAAATGGTCTGAGGGGCGAACTTGTCTGCCCACACATGATCTTCGGTTAGATGATCTCTGTAAATAGAGAGCTAGAGTTTATGAGGAAGGATTCACTCCTTTTGTTTTTATGACAATTTTTACGCACAACCTGATGTTTTTTTTACGCCACCAAGGACCAAAACTAACCAGGCAATGATTAAAATTTTCATGGCCGGCAAACAAACAACTATTTTATCCGTACTGTAGAGTGTCCTGGAGAAATTATCAGATTGGTGGGAAATGTGCGGTGACCAGTAAGTCGTTCCCTCCCTTCTGATCATCTGATGTCTATCGTGATGCTCCCAGAGTTACGTGACACCCCATGATGTTCTTCCACAGGGCACTTAGTCCTGCTCCTTTTGCTCATCCTCGAGAAGCAGGAATCTGCATTGGTCACCTGCCACGAGCTTTACACGATCGATCCTCCGCAATTTATCATGCTGCATCAGCTCCTTGGCAAAAAGGGAATGACGTCTTCAGTTTTCAACCATCGTAAGAGGCTCCCCGTTGTGCAGATTGATGGAGAGCTTACCAAACTGAAACGGGGAAAGGCAGCTGGGGGAGGCGGGGGATAGTACGGGCTAATTGGGGAATCGGCTGCTCGAGAAGTGGGGCAGCAGCAAGGTCATATGAGAGGAAACGGATGAAACCTAGGGAATCCTAAAACAAAAGTGGTTTATTAAACATAGACACGTCCCCCACCTCCCGTCTCGCTTATTGTGAGTTTAGATATGCATGCCAAGGTAAACGCTATCACTCAATTGAAATCACTGATGAACTTTTAATGCACTCATCATCGAAGAAGCAAAAGTGATTGAAGTATCCTCCTCCTATCCGATCCAAAATTGCCCCCTTTAAGTTCATCATCATTCACACCCTCATGATCATAAACAAGGATTCCCATCTCCATCGTCGTCTTCATCAATCCGAGCCCTCTTGTTCGTCTTATTACCCTGCTCGGTCGTAGCGTCATCTTGGGATCACAGCTTAAAGAAGGACTCGAATTCCTCCGACGGGAGATTGACCGTTTCACACTCATCCTCCTCCAACCTCGATGACTGTGATGGCCTTCTCCTCTTCCTACGGGTGTTGGGAGTCAGCTTTACCAGTCATCCCATCCCAACCCAACCCAACGTTTACTCCCCCAACTTTACCAGTCAAACGATAAATAGTCTTTGTTTGTTTGTTTTTTTTTTTTTTTGGGATTCAATAACATTCAAGATAAGAAAGACTATCTTTTTGGGGTGGTCTTATGTTGTCTTGTCTGCGCGGCTACTTCTGTTTTATTGGTTTTTTTTTTATTACCACCGGGCTTTTCTGGGGGGATGATGGGCTGTCTATTTGGGTTATTTAATAAGCCCAGGCCCATACTAAGTAAGAGTTGGGGGGGGGAGGGGGGGTTTTCAGAGTGAGTCAGAGAGCGCCACCAATGAATGCCTTATTGTTTGTTTTCACCACGTCCACGTCAACATCTACGTCTACGTCTACGTCATTGATAATGGTGTGGTAAATGCATACATAAAGTAAATGCCAGATTTTTGGCTTTGTTTTTTTAAAAGTAATGACAGGGGAACGAGAAAGTCATGCTAACCGGGCGAAAGACGACATGAAAATATTACTTGTTATGTTGTGAAAAAAACTGGAAGAGAGTGGGGGGGTTGGTTAGACGTCCTTGTCAACAATGGCACTGAATCCTACGCCCCCCTTGCATGACAACAAAGAGGTGCTGTTGTGTTTTTCATGCTTGTTTTCTTTCTCGATTTTAATGTCTCTCATATTATCGTGTCAGCTCTTCAATTACGCGATATTAACCCCGGGGATTGGTGTTTTGCGTGACTAATGATGCATGAGATCCCGACACGTGTACGGCCAGTATCTCCAGAGTCATAGGAGATGGACAGCCCCTCTTGCTCTATAAATTGGGACTGGGCGTGGGGATTTCATACCAGAAGACATTTCTGACTAACTCATCTCCCCTATCTGTGATCCCAGAAGCAAAGCAAGGAAGGGATGTCGTGCTGTGGAGGGAACTGCAGTTGTGGATCTGGCTGCAGTTGCGGCAGCGGAAGCGGAGGGTTAGACTAATTAAAGAAAATACAACCACAACATCCTAATTCCTAGTTCTAATCCTGATTTATGCATGTCAGAACGTTTGCTGCATGTTTGATGTTTGTGTCCTGAAGAGGGGGTGTTTGGTGTCACAGATGCAAGATGTACCCTGACTTGGAGGAGAAGACCACTTCCCAGACCACCACCCTCATCATGGGCGTTGCCCCCGCCAAGGCGTACGTTGTCGAGGGAGGAGATATGGGAGAGGGAACCGAGAACGGATGCAAGTGCGGATCCAACTGCACCTGCGACCCCTGCAGCTGCAAGTGAGGGAGGATCCATCCCTCCCTTCACTGAGATCCACCCACAAGGGAAAGAAGGGGGGGGTATTAGGGCTTGGATGCATGCCTGTGTCTGTGTGTGTTGTGTGTGAATGAAATATATGTGGGTTTGTGGTGGCGGGCGTTTCAGTGTGTGTGTTGTGGAATAAAAGTAAAACCATGGCCAAAATCTCTTGTTAAAAAGGATTTGGATGGTTATATCTCAAAACAGCCCCTTCTGTGTTCCCATCTTCAATCTGCTCTTTTTATTCAAGAAATGTCAATCCAGCACACTGCAAACATTTTACACCAGAGCTTTGAGTGGAATACATAACTTTTAAAGTGATTATTTAGCTGACTAAACAACCATACCGAGCATATTGGACCTGCTTGTCTAAGTCGAAGGATATAATCTGCCCTCTTTGGTCCAATTCCCTGTTTTTTTTTTTGGGAAAATTATCAATTAGGAAAAAATATGTAATAAAGAACCAAGTCAAACCAGGTTCAGTTTTCAGTGGAGCTGTACCTTTAGCACCAGTTGCTCCTCTCTGTCATACAGCAACACAAAAAAGTCTGAACAAAAAAGTTAATAGACTTCAAGAAAACTACATGGCATATATTAGTTTCTAGTACAACTCTTATTTACTAGCTGCATTTAGCAGTTCAAGGTATTGTTTTGTAAGATGATTCTGCATTTCATAAGCATATAAAAAAATGTCAGTAGCAAAGACAAACTCAAAGCTAGAAAGATATGTGTCCCAAATCAGAAGTTCCGCATGCCTTTAACGCGGTGCTGCAGTTATTGAACTTATCGAGCGGAGTCCTCATGTACTCTGACATCTGGGAATTGTCTTCCTTTAATGATATCGGTGTTTGGGTCTCCAAGTGGTCTTTATCCACATTTATGTTTACCCACTAAAGAACACTAGGAAGCAAACTCGTCGAACAGGACTTTATAGAACCGTCTCCTCTCCTCTGGATCGAACAAACCACCCGACCTCTCTTCCGTGTCTGGTTCAGCCATCTCGCCACCTTCCTCCTTCCTCTTGCCCGATAACAAGCCACTCTTCTTCTTCTTCTTCTTCTTCTCTTCTAGATTCTTCACATGATTCCTCCTGTTACGTTCGTGAATCCCCTCTTCCATCAGTTCACCAAATCTCTCCTTCACACGCACGAGAGGGTCCTTGACAACCAATTGAGAACCGCTGTACCCTTCTCGAAGCAGCACCGTGTACCTCAGATACTTATTCGAAACGTAGAAAATGCCCGGGTGCTTCAGCAGCATCACGTTCAGTTTCTCTGGCAGACAGAACTCTCTCTTAAAATGTCCGATCTTATTGATTGATGCCTTCTTCCACAGCGACAAGGATAGTACTTCATGCACCAAAGCCACCGTCCTCTTTTCGAATTCCCGGGACCCCTCTTCCAAACCAGTGGGATTGGTGTAAGGAGAAATGTATGGCGTTGAATTGAATTCACGGAACCTCTCCCACGATTTAATCCAGGATGAAGGCAGTGTGCATGAGAAACACGGAATGTGACCTTGCTCCCTGGCTGATGCTTCGACCGCAGACACCGCTAAATTGGGGTCCCACGATATGAGCTCGATATCCATGGAATTCTTTCTGCCGCCAGGATTGATGATTCGGAAAACGTCCCCGTAGTTAGCAACAATTCTCAGAATATAGTCATCAGGAAACCCGAAACTTCGCTTCAACTCGTTCAGCTTCATAACATTAAGTCTCTGATTCCGGCTCATCATCAGCAACTTCGCCAACCGCTCTGCGAGCACAGGCTCCTGCCTCTCTTTTACCGACTCTTCCTCGTTGACCAGATACATCATCCGCTTCGAAAGTTTACAATAATGTTCGTCACCCTCTGTGTAGACATCGAAGCAACAAGGGTACTTCTTAAGCCAGTTCAATGCCTTCCCTTGGAGGTCGAGACTCTTGAACTTCTTCTGGAGGTGCTTCACCGGGGCGACCTGGTCGGGACACGCCAGGATTATGTTCTTGATCTGGTTGTTCACCAACCACCGACGGTTCCGCGAGAGAGCCGCCTCAAGATCCGGGTCCTTCTTCATCGACCAAAGTGACATGCTTCTTGCTCGAAGCAACCAAGAGGACGGACAATGGGGCCAAAGCTGGCCATATAATGATCTGCGGATACTTCCCGCGAGCGCCATTCAGGCAAATGGTCGAGCAGTGGGAGTGCGTTCAGGATTGCCAAAAGAGCGGGAACGAGAGTTCCATCGAGTTTAGGTGTCCACATTTTGGTTGGTTTTGGACTTTTTATCAAACAAAGACTCGGACCTTAAACAGCTTTGGTTTGAATTGAAAAGCCCACCGGATATCCAAATTCTTGGGGGGCCTCGGCGAATAACTGTCGAAGCACCAGACAACACGCTGTCGGGTCGGGAAACAGCAAACCTTTTCTGCCGACGGCGACGGGGAAATTTACGAAAAGCAAACATTTTTTGAGACATAACGAGAACCGTGGTCCGGACCCATCCGTTGAAGTCGCCGTTGCGTGGCTGCTGTGGCTTTACTCAGTCTCTCTTTTCACCTATGAGTAATGAACCTGGGGTGGGGGAGGATGGGATGCTCAAGTCATATGCAGTTTTGATTTCTTTGCCACTCTGATATTTTGGAAGTTACCTCCGGGAAAGGAAATGATGCGAATTGAATCGAGAAAAGCGAACTCGAGAGGAGCACTCGAGACGAGAGATCGAGAAGACACGAATTATATCTGCCATTTAAAGAATCAAAAAACATCCCCTACTGTACATGGGATTTGTAACTCTCCTCTACTGTGCATGGGAACCACACCCCCCCCACCACGCCATAAAAAAAACAACCTAATGTCATTCATCAGTCAAATTATTTGCTTCCGGAAAAACAAACAAAGCTTTTCACTAATTTGACGTAGAAGAAGAAGACTTGGGAAGAAAAAAGATTCCCACGTCCCCTCCCCTCCCCTCCCCTCTGGGTGCGTTGACTTGACCCCCGGAATGGAATTGTCGGACGACGAGCCCCCCCCCTCCCCCCGCCACAATACTAATAATATTGGACGTGAGATTTACTTTGGGTTTGGGAGTGGAAAATGCCTCCTTGTAGTAGTAGTAGTAGTAGTGGTACTTGGTCCAAAGGGGACCGTGTCTGTGTCCTCGAAAATCAAAAGGAGGGAGGGACATAGACCAGGTCAAACTTTTCCTTTCCTAATTCCGACAAATTCTTGTTCCGGTCCAGAATGGCTTTCATCCACCCCCCCAATTCACTCAACCACCCCCGGTAGTACTAGTAGTAGCAGTAGTGTGACAAACAACATTTCCCCTTTCCCCCTCCCTCAGCACCCCTTCTTCATTATTATTGTCTTTCCCCATGGGTTCATACCATAACTACTCTTGACGAATTTACACAAAATTAATAAACAAAGTTCTGGTGGTAATCTTTGGGGTCGTCCCTTTTGAATGAGCTTGGGGTGGAGCTGGTAGCTTGGTTTTCCTGCAGATGGGGATCTGCTGGAGCAATAAGATCAAGGCCGAGACTACCCCCTCTAACACAGGTGAGGAGGAGGAGGGTCTGCGCTACTTTTTAAGTGCTGCCAAATGTTGACGACAGCTTGATTAAGATCCCGGTCGCTCCCGGTGAAAGTTGTTTTTGTGGAATCCCTTTTGATTCGGATCTGTTTCTCCATCTTATGTGGGTGCTTCTATTACCCAAAGTTCTTCAGCCTGAGGGGTGATGTGTTTTGGTGTGACGAGGGCGCAGGTGTTAGCTCCAAGTATGTGAGCCGCGACGCCAACAGTCTGAGTGGGGGTAGCAGCAGGGCCTCTTCCTCCTCCGTTCCCCCGACCCCACGCACCGAGGGCGAGATCCTTCAGAGTTCCGACGTCAAGAACTTCACCTTCAACGAGCTCAAGTTGGCCACTAGGAACTTCCGGCCGGATAGCGTCCTCGGTGAAGGCGGCTTTGGCTCTGTCTTCAAGGCCTGGATAGACGAGCAAACCCTTGCTGCAGCCAAGCCTGGCAGTGGCATGATCGTTGCAGTGAAGAGGCTAAACCATGAAGGGTTGCAGGGGCACCGGGAGTGGCTGGTGAGAGATCTCTTACTCTGCTGCTTTGTTGTTCGTGTTTAGGGTGGGAATTGCCATGCCAGCTCTCTGATTTCACGGGTCATGCCTGGACGAAACACAGGCCGAAATCAACTACTTAGGACAGTTCCATCATTCTCATCTGGTGAAGCTCATAGGGTTCTGTCTAGAGGACGAACACCGGCTCCTTGTGTATGAATTCATGTCACGAGGAAGCATGGAAAACCACTTATTCAGGAGTACGTCCCCCCATCAGCGCAAATTGTGCCTTTCCTTGATTCCGTTGTTTGGCATTTCATTATTCACGTTTGACTACAAAAACAGGAGGGACTTACTTCCAACCACTGTCCTGGAGTTTGCGGATGAAAGTTGCCCTAGGTGCAGCAAAGGGTCTTGCGTTTCTCCATGCCGCGGAACCACAAGTAATCTACCGCGACTTCAAGACGTCAAACATTCTTTTAGATGTGGTATATAACTGCGTAAAACCTCGACATTACTTTCTTATTTTTGTCTCCGTTTCCAACTTTAGAGTTGTTGACATGATATTCCTCCACAGAGCTACAATGCCAAACTCTCCGACTTTGGGCTCGCCAGGGATGGTCCGACTGGGGAAAAGAGCCATGTAACCACTCGGGTCATGGGCACCTATGGATATGCAGCTCCAGAGTATCTGGGCACAGGTGCATAACATTCTAGTTCAGCCAATACCATTAACATCATTCCCTACATTTTCAACATATTTCCAATTGTTGCTAAATGCTCGATTTCTGAATGATGCCTGCCTTTGGGTCTGGTTTTTGCAATAGGACACCTGACGGCAAAATCCGATGTGTATAGCTTCGGAGTGGTCCTCTTGGAGATCCTATCAGGGCAAAGAGCGATAGACAAGAACAGACCAATGGGACAGCACAACCTCGTGGAATGGGCAAAGCCATACCTCACGAACAAGCGCAGGGTATTTCGGATAATCGACAACCGTCTGGAGGGGCAGTACCCGCATGAGCAGGCCCAGAAGGCGGCTGGACTTGCCCTCCAATGCATAGCATTGGAGCCAAGGGTGAGGCCAAACATGGACGAGATTGTGGAAGCCCTGAAGGAGCTGCAGGACACAAGGGGCATGAGGGGGAAGGACAGGCGATCGAGTGGGGATCCAGTCCCCGTCGCACCACCCAAGTCCCCCTGTAAGAGCAGCGCAGCAGCGGAGAATGGCGCTAATTATCCACGGCCCTCTGCATCACCGCTCTACATGTAGTAACGTATAAAAGCGTGAAAAGAAACGAGGTTTGTTCGTGTCCAAGAGAGGCGGGAGTAGTGTACAGTTGTTTAGAAAGGCGTGGTAAGTTTTTTTGAGGTTTGTGTTGAAGTAAGTTTGAAGGCCTGTTGTTAGTAAGTAAAAGGAGCTCATGCCCCCACCTTTTTTTTAATCTTTTCCGCTGGAAATTTGATTCGGGGAGGGAGGGAAAGGAAAGGCGCATCCTTCTTGGACACGTAAGGGGGATGAGACGAAGCTTCCTTCCTACCAGAATCCCTGCCCCCCTCCGCCTCAAAACTTTTAAATGCAGGGCAGGCATGGTGGGGTTGGTTTGAGGGGAGTTGCAGGACATTAACTGCTGATGGATGAATCATGCATTGGTGGGTGGATGGTATTGGGGGGCGGCCACAAACATTTGAATCACCTCAAAAATTCCTTTTGGGTTGTTGGGTCGGAATATAAAAAATATGATTCTTATCATACCCCAACTGATTCTCCAATTGAGCAAAAGCATAAGACACCTAAGCCACAAGGATAAGCAGAAGCAGGATGTAAGAAAATGACATCCAAGAGACAAACTGCAGGGCTGCCCTTGGTTATCCCCTTTGAAACCACCAGTGGCAGCCGCTCCAGCCCAACCCAACCCAAATTAATAATGGTGGGTCTTTTGCCCCTACTAAGACCCCCCGCCCCGGGGGGGGGTTCTTTCTCTAAAAAGCAAATAGTGAGTAGTAAGGGAGGGCCTCCCACCCCCCCTCCTAAAATTGAAACCTTTCCCACCCGCCAAATCGGAATTTCCCCGGGAAAACTTGGGAAAACCACAAAGGAAGGCGGGGGAAAGTCTATCAATCAGTCCTATTTTTTTCTCTTACTTTATAATTAAAAAAAAAAGTGAAAGGGTGATACTGGGTGGTAATGGTGTGTGGCTTCCACCTCCACTTCAGACACGGAAGTTCTTGCCGGAGAAGGTCTGTCCGAACTGCCAGTTCGAGGGGGCGACGTTCCAGGAGGTGGAGGTGCGGCGGTCGCTCCCAGTTACCCGGAAGGAGAGGGACTGTCCCACCAGGACGGCATTGGACTGCCAGTTCTGCCCCCAGTTCCTGCTCAAGCTAAGCCATCCGGTGTTGGAACCCTTCACGCTCACCCTCACGATGTCCCCTGCGCCCCCTACGTTGGTTATCAGCACCAGGTTGAAGTACCGGAATCCGTTGATTGTGAACCTTATCCCTCCTTCCTTTCGGCAACCCACCCTGTTTCTCATAACATGATAAATGTTTTATTTTAAAGGGAAAGAATAAAAAAAGAGGGTAAGCATTTTATCATCGCGGGAGGGGTGAGGGGAACAAACCGGCGGAACGCGACGGGGACAATGCCGGCCCTGTACTCGGCAATCTTGAGGAACATGGGCATGGCCAGGTCGAAGTGGGGGCGGGGAGGGTTGCACCAGCCTCCGTTGTCGTTGGGGAGGGCAAAGTTAGGGGGGCAGAAGTTGGTGGCGGTGACGAAGATGGAAGGGCTGCCAGGGTGGCACCACTTGGGGTCGTTGTCGCACTTGATCTCGAAGCAGGCCCCGCAGCTTAGCCCCTCGTTGAACAGGGCGGTGCTGAGGGCGGCGGTGTTGATTCCGTACCCCTGGCTGTACAGGTTGCCATAACCACAAGCACCCCCTGCGGCAGCAACAACACAAAATGAGGCACGCTGAGAAGGAGGGCATGTAAGGAGGAGGAGGAGGAGGAGGAGGAGGAGGGGAGTAGTGTACCCATGGTGCCGGAGGCGTCGCTGCCGCCGTAGAAGGTGGCGTGGGCGGACTGCCATGGGCCAGGGGAGAAGACGCCGGGGATCCTGGAGTGGACGGAGGGGAGGATGAGTGTGAATAGGGAGAGGGAGAGGGTTAGGGAGTGGTAGGCCGCCATGGGGTTGTTGGGTGTTTAAGGAGTTGGGTGTGACTGTCTACTTATGGACGAGGGGGGGAGGGAAGCTCTCTAGTTTTTGTAGTTGTAGTTTGTAGGGTTTTTTTTTTTTCTTTTTAGTTTTTACTACATCCAATCCAATCCAATCCAGCCTGTTAACACGCAACATTCCACTGCCTCAACACCCCCCCAACCCAATGTGCTGCTGACCCATCCATCCATTCATTCATCATCGTCACACCCCTCTTTTTTTTTTACAGCCGAATAAATTCAACTATAAACCCCCTCCCCTTTTTAACTTTTTCATTCGAGAGTACTTTTTGTTGCACCCATGCATGCAAGTCGAGAGATCTCACTGGAACGAACGGAACCAATCCCACCTTTTTTGCAAAATTGGACCAAAACGAATGGATAACGGCCCGCCCCTTGGAATATATTCATTGGTCGGTTGGTTTGGTAAAAGATTATCCTACCCACCCGTTTTTCTTTCCAAGCCAAAATATTGGGGGGTTGGTGTGGTTGACATTGACACGACGCATGGTTAAAACAATTTCGCACATATTCTCCTCCCTCCCATACAACAACGCAAACAACATGCCTCCAATTACATGCTATTCCCTAAACCCAGCATTATTAACTCCAGTTGATGGCATGGCATTTATGCTTTTTCCATGTCCATCACACGTTACATAATGCGACCATCGTCTCTGTGTTTGGTTTGATGCGATGATTTTTTTTCTTTAATCCTTGTAAATAAATCCATGGTATGGAAGGACAAAAGAAAGGATTCTCCCATGTGACCCCACCTCCAAAACATCCACACGAGAGAGGGAGGGAGGGGGGAGAGGTGTGTGTTGGAAGGTGAGGCTGAGGAGGGGTCTCTTATTCAATGCCACCCCAAGTGGGCTCTGTCCTGGCCAAGCACACACTAGAGTTTCTCCTACTTGTCTTTCCACCGCGTCCTACTTTTCTTTCCACCGTGTTGACTAGTAGTCGTCGTCGTCTTCGGGTTGCCTTTTTTTCTACTCTTAGGAACCTTCCTTCCTCGTGTGTGTACAGGACCAACTATTTCCAACCATCACATATATTTCCTCCTTCCCCCCCCCCCCCCCCCCCGGTCTCTTTTCGAGAACATCCCCCCGACTAACATCGCACCTTCGTAACCAAACAAAGAGAAGAATACAAGGGACGAAAGATGTCATCCAATCCCCGTGGCGGCCTCTTCTCTTCCATCGCCTCCACCTTCTCCAACTTTGCCGGCGCCGTCAATGGGTGTGCGATTTTTATTCAAGGATCGAATTCTTTCCTTTTTCTAGCTACCGCATGAGTTGCAACATGGTGATCCTTATGGTTTGTCGATAGAAAAAAAACAAAACGAATCGGTGAAGAAAGACATGTAGACACCCCTTTTTTCCTGTTTCCTCGTGAATGAACACGCGGACACGATTCTGCTGTGGAGTCTTTTAACTAAAGGGATGGAGTTTTTTTGTTGTACTTAAATAGGCTTCTGGGTTACGAGGGGCTGCAAGTCATTAATCCGGAAGGAGGCACGCAGGATGTGGATGAGGAAGCCAACAAAGGCAGGTGGAACCACGAGGTATTGTTCCATACTTGTAGGATTCATTGCTACGATCAAAGCAATCCACTCTGCAGTTTGTGTCTCTGACGACAAAAGAACTGTCCATTAAATGGTCTCTGCATGATCTCCATCATCGTCATCGTCGTGAGTTGCAGGATCGGGACAATTACTGGAAGGTGATGCAGAAGTACATTGGAGCTGATGTCACGTCCATGGTGACTCTCCCCGTTCTCATTTTTGAGCCCATGACAATGTTGCAGAGGATTGGAGAGGTAAGTATCACCGGCCACAAGGTTAAACGGCACGGATTCACAAGGTCTTCCCTCCGACAACTTAACATTGACAAACGACCATATTCTTCCGCAGATGATGGATTACTCATATCTTCTAGATCTAGCGGATGAAACAGAGGACCCTTACATGCAAATAGTTTACGTGGGTGAGGAAGTTATTCATCAGTTTTTGTATGCATTGTGTTGATCATGTTGAAGATGTTTCGGCAGTTGATGATGATGCCGGGCTTAACCTGTCGTTTGCATCGTAGTTTCATGGTTTATATCAATCTACAAAGCCTATGAGAGAGCTTGGAAGCCCTTTAATCCTGTGCTCGGCGAGACGTACGAGATGGCTAATCACGGTGGCATCAGTTTCATTGCCGAGCAGGTATGATTTGTGAATATTCTCTCTTCTGAGACAGGGTTGGATCAAGAAAGAAAATGGGGCTAAGCACATATTTATTCTTCCCCTCTCGATTTCATGCTTTTCAGGTCAGTCATCATCCTCCAGTAAGTGCCGCTCACGCCGAAAATGAGCATTTCATTTACGACGTGACTTCAAAGGTGAAGACTAAATTCTTGGGGAACTCGATCGACATTTATCCTATTGGGAGGTAATGCATTTTGAACTAAAGTTTTCTATCTACAAATCCCTGCTCTGGAATCTCTTTTAACATCAATAGCGGGAGGCTAGAGAGGTTCTTTTGCCGGTTCTTCCTAATATCGGTTGGATTAGTGCAGGTCGCGTGTGACCCTCAAGCGATCTAATGCGGTGTTTGAGTTGGTGCCTCCTCCGACGAAGGTTAACAACTTGATCTTTGGGCGGACGTGGATCGATTCCCCGGGGGAGATGCTCTTGACCAATTTGACCTCCGGGGACAAAGCTGTTCTTTACTTCCAGCCTTGTGGCTGGTTCGGGTAATCTCATCATTCCCGTGTTATATATAATTCATGATTATTCCTCTGTGGACTGTATCTCTTATCGGATATCCCACTTCAAGGTTATTACCCTACATGGATTATGCTCACAGGAGGTTGAAAACTGCAGGGCCGGTCGGTATGAAGTCGATGGTTATGTGTACGATTCAGCGGAAGAGCCCAAGATCTTAATGACAGGGAAGTGGAATGAGTACATGAGTTACCAACCCTGCGACAAAGAAGGGGAGCCCCTCCCGGGTGTCGAGGCGAAGGAGGTTCACGTTCCCATAAGTCCTTCCTCCTTGCATGACTAATTGCTTTGAATACTTATCACGTCTGATCTAGCATTAGTCTAATGTTTCTTGTTTCTTTTTTCACGTTTCGTATGCAGGCATGGAGGGTTGCAGAGTCTCCGGAAGGTGACAAATATCAGTACACATATTTCGGACACAAGGTGAACAGCTTCGAAACAGCTCCCAAGAGATTATTGGCGTCCGACTCACGGTTGCGCCCGGATCGTCTTGCACTGGAACGAGGCGACCTCTCCAAAGCCGGTTACGAGAAAACCAGGTAAGTAACACCCGAAATACCTAAAAGGTGTGCGGGATGCTTCCATTTTGCACGAAATCTATCTGGAGAATTTAGTGGCAGCAAACATGGGTTGTCTTGATACACAGGCTAGAGGAAAGGCAGAGGGAGGAAAGGCGAAAGAGGGAGAGGAATGAAGAAGGGTACGAGCCGAGATGGTTTAACGCGACGGGGGAGGTAGCAGCAACTCCATGGGGAGAGTTGGAGGTGTACAAATACAATGGCAAGTATGACAGTCGGAGGAGGGGTGAAGGGGGTTGGGAGGCAAGTGAGGGGGGAGGGGAAGGGGTTGAATTCAACCCCTGGCAATACCAATGAGGAGAGACTAGAAGAAGATGTCTCTAGAAAAAAAGAGGAGATTCTGCTATCCTTTTGATGTTAATAATAATAATGGACGATGTCATTGGGGGTAGTGGAAAAGCAGCAGCATTGTGTTTTATTTTATTTTTATTTTTTTATGGGGATTTTGGGGTGTGTTTGTGTTATGTTTGATTTGGAAAACACGTGATTCACTGCTGATTGGAGACTTAATTTTGACCCACTTGCCCCCCCCCCCCCCGATTCACAAAAAGCTCAACAAACAATGTCTCCATTTTTGTTTCATTCATAATTTATCGTCAGTCAGTCAGGCAGGCACAGTCATTCGTATCTTCCCAATAGTTTAATACCACCACCCCTCCTCCTCCTCCTCCTCCTCCTCCTCCTCCTCCTCCTCCTCCTCCTCCTCCTCCTCCTCCTCGATTACTGTTAACTAACATGGCCTGAACTGAACTAAACGCCCGACACCTCCTCGTACCACCAATATATTCTTTTTTTTTTTTTATGACAAAGAAGATTGGGAAAAACGAATTCCCATTTCCCAACAATGGGAGGGGGGCTTCAACTCCTCTTTCTTTATTTTATTTTATTTAAATTAATCATTGTATAATTTTTATCTTCTCCAATGCAAATGTGGGGGATGGCCAACTTGTTTGCCTTTTTGGTGGTGGTGGTGGTGACGTGCAGGGAGGGAGACGACACCTACGACCAATTCCAGAAATCATAAAATCCCTCCATCCCCCCACCTTAGAAAAACGGGACCCACCTTCCAAACATGCCATTTACCTAAATATTTAAAAAGGAACTCTCTCTCACATTCGATATGTTAAAATTTATAATTTTTACTACATACACACACATATATATATATCATCGTACAAATAGAAAGATGGGTTGTGCTTGGCTTCTATTTTTTTTTTTAACAATTTACAGACACGACGCACTTCAATCCCGCAGAGTCCAAACCGTGGGAAAATAATCCCACGTTATCTAAAAAAAGTCCGGATAAGGAGGACTGGAGGACTTATATATAATTAAGATTTTTCATTTAATTATTAGCCACGATTTTAACACAAACAAAGCAGATTTCAAAAAAAAAAAAAGGGGCCATCCAGATCAGACCATATTCCCCACCAAAAGTCCTTCGTCCGTTTCCCCTCTTCGTTTTCGCTCCCTCACTGTCTGGCTCCTGCGTAATACTCCCATTTACTCGGTACAAAAACTAAATCGGTTTCGCTTTTGTTGTTCTTCCTCCCATCGAATCTTGTTCCAAGTTCGCTGCTTTATTCTGATTCCCTTCTCCTCCTTTGTCTTTCTCTTGATTATGTTCAGGGATTTAAGTGTTCCTTTTTTCTTGTCGTTCGAAGGTTTTGCTCCGAGTGTTTCCACTTGAAGCTACTTTGGCTTTGTCAGCTGGACTTGTCCAGGCCTTTTGGATGTTCGATTCTTAAATTGGGAATTTGGGGTGATGTGGAGGAATCACTCTGCTGTCATCGACGACTGTGATTGGGATGACGAGGTCCCCTGATTATAATGGAAGTTGCCGGAAGGGGTTGACTTTTTCTTCCTTTTTCGACTCTCTGTCTGCCATTGCATCGTTTTAGCATCCCGGGCAATACAAAGGGAAAAAGGTCGCCGGGTGTTGACACTTCTGGATGAATCTCCAGAGGTTAAGATCCTCTTTACGATCTTCAAGCGAGGGCTTTTAGCATGGATCCGAACATCGAGGGATGTTACAGCTTGGTTAGCGGGATTTCCCCGGATAATCAGGCCTTGCCCAGGATTCCAGATCCTACCACTGTCGCCCGTGCCATTTTCGAGAGGGATGGTTGTAGAGGAGGCGCCGGTGGTAGTGCGCAGTCCGTTCCTCTTGAGGTGAATCAGGCTAGCACTACAATGCATCCCAGGACGTCTCCTCCAAGTGATGATTTCCAGGAAGACTGCGATTTCTCTGATACTGTCCTGAGGTACATTAGTCAGATCCTGATGGAAGAGGATATGGAGGACAAGTCTTGCATGCTCCAAGAGTCTTTAGATCTCCAAGCTGCCGAGAGGCCTTTCTACGAGGCGATTGGCAAGAAATACCCGCCTTCACCTCGGCAAGTGCCATGTTACGGCCAGGAAGATGGTTATGGTGGCCTGTTGGATGGGGACTTGACCCACCAGTATGATGAGTATGATATTTTCTCACTGGAGGAAAGGTTTCAAGTTTATGGCACTTTCCAGTCATCTCGTAGCTCTTCAACCAATTTGATTAGTAGTGTGGATGGATTGGTCGAGTCGCCAAGCAGTACTCTTCTGGTACCTGATTTGGGCGGCGAAAACCAATCAATCAAGCAGTTCATTAGGGGGGTTGAGGAAGCCAGTAAGTTCCTTCCAGTTGGTAAGGAGCTTTTGGCCAATTTTGAGTTAAATGGAGGTTGTCTCGATCAGAAGGTGAGACCTGATGAGGCGGCTGCCAAGCTTGAAAGAAGGGATGAAATGCCTTCAGTAAGTAGGGCCAGGAAGAATCCTCATAGTGAGGGTTTGGGCGACGAAGAAAGGAGCAGCAAACAGGCAGCTGTCTTTATCGATTCCCCGTTGAGATCAGACAAGTTCGATATAGTGTTGCTGACCACTCCTCCCGGAGGTCCTAATCACATCACTCTTCTTCAAGAAGCACTGCAGGATGGGGCTTCGGGAAATACATTGCGGAATGGCCTCTCTAATGGGTCGAATGCTGGAAAAGGCCGTGGCAGAAGACAGAATGGGAAGAAGCAAGTTGTTGACCTAAGGACACTGTTAGTTAGTTGCGCACAAGCTGTTGCAGTGGACGATCATGTCAGCACGAATAAACTGCTTCAGAAGATCAGACAGCACGCTTCTCCTTTTGGAGATGCAAATCAGAGGCTCGCTCATTGCCTCGCTAATGGCCTTGAGGCGCGGCAGGCAGGCACAGGTAGTCAGATCTACAAAGGCCTTATCAGTAAAAGGACATGTGCTGCCGATGTGTTGAAAGCGTACCACCTTTTGCTTGCCTCATGCCCGTTTCGGAAGATGTCCAATTTTATTTCAAACAAGACGATAATGAAAATGACATCTAACTCTATGAGGATTCACATTATTGACTTTGGCATCCTCTATGGTTTCCAGTGGCCCACTCTCATTCAGCGGATAGCAGCGAGACCAGGTGGGCCCCCAAGGGTTCGGATCACCGGGTAGACTTCCCTCAACCTGGTTTCCGACCGGCAGAACGTGTTGAAGAAACAGGACGTCGGCTCGAAGCATATGCCGAGAGCTTCAATGTCCCGTTCGAATACAATGCAATCGCAAAGAAGTGGGAAACTGTTAAGATCGAGGACCTTAAAATCGAGGAGGGTGAGTACCTTGCAGTTACTTGCATATATCGGTCCGAGAACTTGCTCGACGAATCCATTTCGACTGACAGTTCAAGGAAGTTGGTCCTGGATTTAGTAAGGAAAATCAGTCCGGACATCTTTATCCATGGGATTGTGAATGGGTCCTATAACGCCCCTTTCTTCGTTACCAGGTTCCGAGAGGCCCTGTTCCACTTCTCCGCTATGTTTGATATACTCGAAACTATTGTCCCTCGGGAAAATCCAGAGAGGATGTTGATCGAGAAGGAGATATTCGGGAGGGAAGCAATGAATGTGGTAGCTTGCGAGGGGTTTGAAAGAGTCGAGAGGCCAGAGACATACAAGCAGTGGCAAGTTCGAAATATGAGGGCCGGGTTCACGCAGGTTCCGTTTCATCGTGAGATTGTGCAACAGGCAATTGAAAAGGTGCGATCAAGTTATCACAAGGACTTCTTGATAGATGAAGATAGTAGATGGCTGATGCAGGGATGGAAAGGCAGGATTATATATTGCCTTTCTTGTTGGAAACCTGCCTAGGCAGATGGCTTTGATTCTAACAGGCATATCACCCGGTCTCTTTTCGACAAAAGCGCAACAATGTTCAGCCGGTCTCTTTTCAACTAAAGTGCAACAATGTTCACGGAGTTGTTCAATAGACGATGTGCAGTAATAAAGATGCTGGTGCAGGACCCGTTCATTTTTGTTGTTGTCTGCATATATTGTGGTTAGGTTAGGATTAAAAGCACATCTATTAAATGCTCGCACGCATGACGAACGAAGTCCTAACGGACATTCGTAAAAGAACCAAGGTATTGGCAGGTGCAATCCAAATCAAAGTGAGGGCGATGCCCTGGAGATGTAACAAAACACGATCCAGTGACCGTATCAAATGGAGAGAAGTTTGCGAAACATGCACCAAGCATATGAGCGGGGATTCCATCAACAATGTCCTTTTACACTCAAACCATAGTGGAGGGTGCAAAAAACTGAAACTTAATTCAACAACGTGACTCAACGAGAAGCGAAAGCATGGCCTGACTACATCTTACTATTTGACTGATAGCTCAAAATTTAGTTGTCACTTTGGAGAAGAGCCCCTTGAAATCGTTGGTGGGTGTGCCGTCTCCCTGGGGCTTGGAAGCCAAGTCGACCGCCTTGAATTTGGCCTCCTCATAGAGCAGGGCCTGAGAAACAGAACACGTCTGGAAAATCTAAGTGTGTCATGATGAACAACATGTCTCCCTGCCAGAGGATGAGTGCAGCAGCAGCACAAGATAAATGTACCTGAAGGCAGACTTCGGCAACATCAGGTCAAGCTATGGTCCTCGTTTCGGTCTCGAGCAGCTCATCATCCTTTCCAATAAGTATTTCACGGGCACCTCCATCTTTATCTTGCAACCCACAAGCCCTGAGGAAACTCCGTCATTATACGGCAGTAGAAGAACTTTTATCCCACCACAACACAGAGACGGAAAGATCCTCAACTTCATTTTCTATACAAATTGCACACACTGGTATTGGATCCGCAGAAAGTCAAGAACCTATATTCTGCGCTAGAGAAGTTGCTGACATTCAAAAATGCGAATAAGATTAGAACTTATAGCTCACCTTATAATGGTATATGGGATGCCATAGTCGGCCAAATACCGCTCTGCCTTCCTCTTCCAAACCTAAATTACAGTAGAACATCAAACTTCCCTTTCAATTTGAACCACCACCAAATGATGTATTGAGACAGACAATACAGGCGATAAATAGGCGCTGATAAAGGACTATGATACTGACATTGGACATCCAGAGAATAGAGAAAGCATTAAAGTAATTAAAAGAAACAAACCAATATGTTTCCATTTCCCATGCTGTCCAGAGGATGGTTAAGATTTGTAACCCCCCATGGAGCCAACCAAAACGATATGCTTTACCCCCGCAGCCTTTGCTGCCAATTGGTACCAACACATTGGCTAATAGAAAGAGCGATGAAGAAGGGGGGCATTGGGAAAGGAATTGTGAAAAGCAGCCCAGAGAATTTAGCGGCATCGATTTGGTTCTTCTGTCCAATCCAATCAACCTAGAGAGCAAAGAAATTGATTTGAAGAACAAAAGGTATTTATCATCCTCTGACAGTACCAAAGATCAAACTAGCACCTACTCAGGATTCGCACCATCTTCAGAATAAAACTCAGGCCATTCACCTTGGGTGGGATCAAACCCTGGTTTGATCTTTGGGACGGCGCTGGTCAGGATAACGAGAGCATCGATACCCTGGATAGCAGGAATAATGCTGTCCCTTCTATCACCCACAAACACATCCTCAGCTCCCCCGATTTTGCCCTTGCTCTCAGGCGTCCTCACCAGACCTCTCCCAACATCCTGGTCTGACCTTTCCTTCAACTTCTTATAGACTATTTGACCTGCCCACAAAATCTCCCACCAAGTCATACCACTAAAGAAAGTTCTCCAGAGACTCGATTCAGCAATCGGGAGACATAATCCGATTTCCTACAGAACTTGGTTCTAGTAAACATCACATGGCGCAGCCAAAAGGAGGGATTGATATAAACAGCTCGTGGCCAAATCTACCCATCAAATATGTAAGAACTACCAAACACTTCCAAAGCCACACCAGAGCATCCCGAAAGAAGCCAAATTTTTCCAAAAAGGAAAAACCCAGAAGGGAAAAAGGACAAAGGGGATGTGCAGGAACTCACCGGTCCTTCCACCGGCGCCGGTGACGAGGACGGTGGGAGGAGCAGCCATGGCAGCCGCGCCTGCAAAGACCCTCCTTTCACTCCTCCAAGAAGAAGAGGATGAGGGGAAAGACGACGCGACTAGGCCATTGTGGATAGCATTATGAGTGTAGCTCGAGTTCCCAATAATGCTACTAGTGCATCTGCGGCCGCTCCCCGCTCCCATCAACCCAAATTTATGAGATCGACAACCGAACGCCGCTACCGACGGCGGGAACGCCCACGAGGCATGTGTCGCCGCCACCATCCCTTCCCAACTAAAACTCTATCCCCTACCTCTCCCTCTTAACAGCAACACAAGTACTGTTGCCCGTCAGACTTTTTCAGGAAATAAGAATGGAAGTTCGGGGGAGATTACGGAATTGGATAACGCTCGCCGGGCGCGAGTTGCCGTTGAAAAAACGATTTGGGTTTCAATTGGGTTGTTCGGTTTTGTCCTAACCGAGACGGTTTGCTGTCTGTCCGGCGGACCAGACATCATTTGCACCCCCACATGACTTTGTATTTGTAGTTGCGGCTATGAATGATGATTGAGGAAAGGCTGAGGCCCAGCCCAGGATTGGCATTTGAACCATCTCCCATAAACCTACGCTTAATATACGAACGAGGAGAGCTTCATGTTCCTTTCCGATCTGGGTGTGGATGGGGGTCTACAGACACCAGTAGGAAAATGATTTTACTTTTTCGGAAATGGATCATTCATCTGTTGACTACATCGATTTCAGCCCCCCTATGAGCAGCGGATTTCGCCTATGCGCAATGTCAGATGATTCCGCCTCGGCAAAAGTCGATCCTGTCCAATGGGGATGACCGGATCGCTCTGCCTCTATGTACAGAGGCATCTGCATTGGACTCTAGGCAATTCCTACATTAATGATAACAATGACCTCGGTTCCCTCTATCTGAATCTAAGCCGTGACGGAGGCCTCCACTGCGACATTGCCGGAGTAAATCACTTCCGACTTCATCTCAGATTCCCACAGTTCTGGGATTGCCTCCCGGAGGTTGTGAATGCTCTCCAGTGCGAAGTCTGCTCCCTTTGGCTTGTTTGATGTGCCCACCTGCAGCACATTCGATGTGCAAGTCAACTCCACTGTTTCTCTAAAACTCCTTTTAAAGGACTCGTGATTTTTTAAAAAACAAAAGAACGACACTTTCAGGTTTTACTTACCAACACGGTCTGGAGGCCTAAACGCTTGCCAGCCTGAATGTTTCGGACACTATCTTCGAAGAAAATCTGGAAAGGGAGACATGCAAAACTGTCAAAGCTTCGGTTGAACCTACTTCGTCGGGTGATGATAACTAGTGAAGGTTGGAGAGTTGGTTGTCTCACCGTTCTCTGAGGATTGATGTTTGCAATCTTGAGAGCCAGTTCAATGGCGTCCTCCAATGGTTTACAGACCACAGGCGTCTTCGGCAGTCCTTCTGTCCCATTAGTAGTCTTGGCAAAATGCCCGATGATGTCGAAGATTCCATTGCTTTCAGTGGTATGGCTTACAGCTGAGGAATTTCCCAAGAACTCTATCTCGTCCTCGCAGTCTGATGAGACAATCTTCTGAATCGGGTTAAGCGTCTCAAAGCAGATGATCCCTTCGAAACAGTCCTCCAATCCAAGCTTCTGTAGAACCTTAACAGCATGAACTTTGTCCGCATTCGTGAATATCTGGGATTTCAAACAGAAGCTAAGTCAGAAAATTCTACATCACAGGCTTGGAACTGAAGCTTGCCAATCGAATAGAATCATCGAGCTCACAATTTTTCGGAAAGGCAGGCTAAGCAACAGGCTCCTCAGAACAGGGTCTGGCTTAAGGTTCTCATAGGGCAGTCTTCCATGAACAAAGCTGCACGAATATCAGGTGTAACTAGGGTCAACCGAATTTCTCTAGGCAAATCAATCGAGAAAATGAACAATGGAGAGCATCCTCCTCTTACCTGTGGTATTCATCGTAGTCTATGCGATAGCCTATTGCCTGAAAATTGAAAAGATTAGTCCCAAAAGATTAGCCTCTTCATCCGAGTTAGTCACAAAAGTCCATAATCACAGTCTGGTAATTGAGGAGAATCACAACACGAAACATTCTGTCCTACCCTGAGACCAGCCATGGTTGTGCCGTAGTTCTTGTATAGAAGGTTGGAAAGGGTGCCAATTTTGCTTTCATCGATCCCAAGCCTCTCGACCATGTAATCTGGTAAAGAAGCAACAACATCCCATTTCACAACCCAGACCAGACACCATATAACAAAAAGGCGCAGAGTTCTGATGCCGTCCCGTAAAAAGAAAAGGCAGAAGAACAACGAGGGGATGGTCACCTCCTATGTTCTTGAGGCAAGCCTTGGCCAGGCCGGAACTCAGAGGATAAAGGGTGTCGTCCAAATCTGGCATTTTGCGTCAATCAGCACACGGTCATTTAACATTGTTTCCGTCACCCTCGGCAGCTCTTAGAATTAGGATTAGGAGGACGCGAATACGGACTTACCGAAGAGGAGGCAGTCATATTTTTGAGGTCAGAGGCTGGTCGAAGATCCTGTCGAACTCCATTTCTCTCAACGCGGACCTGCAGGAGATACAGAGACCGGACAGGGTGATCAAACAGAAAATCAAAATCCAATTCTCAAGAGATAATTCGGGTTGCTTTCCGTGTTCCATCATTTAACAACATATTGTGGGGGGGGGGGGGGGTGGATCGTGAAGAAATGAATGTATAATTATTTTTTTGAAGTGCTACGAGAGGAGGCAAATTTGAGGGGGGGGGAAAGGGATTCGGGAGGAGACGACGTACCGAGTGAGATAATAAGATGATGAAGGAGGGGGGGATGATGGAAGGAGAGATGTGGAAGACAGAAAATGGGAAAGAGGAGGATGATGATGATGATACAAATAAACCCAGGTTTTAGTTTATATAGGCAACCCGATGACCCCTCCCTCCTCCTCCCTTCTTCATGTCTAATTGAATAAGTAAAGGTAAAAACAAAAGCCCCCATCCCAAGAGAAGAGTTCCACCTCCTATCTATCATTAAACAAGAATCATGATTTTAAAAAGAGAGACTCCTCCTTTCTAAGTCTTTTAGTTGGTAACGTGTGTGGAAAATTCTAATACCCTTCAACATTTGATTCATAGAAAATCTCAAGAAAAAGGTAAAAAAAAAAGGAACTTGGTAGGAATAATAATAATAATTAAAAGAGATATGAAGTGGATGGAGTTCAGCCTAACTAAGCTTTTGTTTTTTTTTTGAAGGGGGGTCCGAATGTCTTGCTCTTTCCATTCATTCATTCATTACAAACACTACACTTTGGGTTGGAAGGTTTCTGGAAATGTCCACGTTGCTTGGGTTGATGACTGCATATCATTCCCTTCCTCCTTCAATGACTGCCTCCCCCGGAGACGAGGGGAGAAGTATTAACAAGCATTGCGTATATGAATATTTTGCTCCCCTCCTATAGTCCAGTCCAGACAGCATCATCAATTTCTCTCTCTTTCTGTCTTGCTGCGACAGACACATTATTTGGGATCCCAACCCCCGAGATGTTGTCTTCTTTAGGGATGAATGTAATGTAAAATGTTTTGTGGTAGACAATGGAATCATATAATAAATGTCAGACAGTTCAAATCTAACCCCAAAGAAGAAAAAAAGGGTTTATTATAAAACATAAAAAGAAAAAAATAGAACCAACGTGATTCTCGTCGATCCATCGTCCATCGCATTTTCACACGCAACCAATAATTGGACTAACTCTCTAAACAAAATATCATCCAACAACGCTAACTAGTTATTTTACTTACCCCTCTCCCTCTCTCCCGGTTGCTCCCTACCGTCCAAAGCTGTCTCTCATTAATTAATCATGCAATGCAGAGATCGCGAATCATGTGTGAAAAGCAGAAATCGATGTTTCATTTTTATTTTATTTTATTTAAATTGCTTGTTTTTTTGGGGTCCTTGGCACTGCCACATCGAAGGTATGTATATATTAATCAAAACAGGGAGGGATTAACACCACCAATCATCCGTGAACTTCCCAATTACACACTTCATCATCAATTATTTATTTATAGCTCTAGAGACAGATGTCCCAAATTGACTGTCAACATTTCCTCGTGTGTCTTGTTTTATTAGTATGCGACCAAGGGGAAAAAAAAAGACAAAAACTCATGTTTTGTTCTTCTATGCCACCAATACAACGAATCTGTTCAAAACCGAATGGGAGGAGGAGGAGGAGGATGAGTCGACTTTGTTATTCTTTTGTGCGGAAGTTTGTAAAGAATGCAGCTTTGTTTTGTATCGTAATAGCCTCCTTGGATTGAGAGGACGAAATTAGTAAAGAGAGATCCAAACAAGGAAACCTGACAAAATGCCTCCTACCCTATTTGCTAACTAAAGGCTTAATAATAATAAATAAAAGAAAATATCAAGCCGAGTCATTGTCGTTGTGGGGAGGCCGTCGGTCTTTCTCTCTTTCCATTGGCTGTGTTTGGTGTTGCTGTTGTTGTTGTGAAAGCAACATCAACGAGCGACTGAACTCCTTGTTATTCCACAAGAAAGAAGGGGTGGTTTGTTCCGGTTCCCTGTTTGGATGGATGGATGGAGTCGGGTAATGGACAAGAGGTTTGGCCTATTATGAAGAAGCGTGACCCAATTTTTATTGTGGAATGCCGAGGGTGGGTTGAATGAAACCAATAATAAACCCCCCCCCCCCCCCCCCCCCCCCCCCCAAATTTGAGAAGTGTGTTGTAGTAGTGTTTTCGTTTTCGTTTCCTTTTTTTTTTTCTCATATTCTGGGTAGAAACAGTTTGGACACGAGAAATGACACACGACATGAGAGGAATATGCCAACCCTAGGCGTTTGGATTTATTTACACTCTATCCCCACCACCTGAACCTGACCCTGAATTATTATTACAAACAATCACCTAATTTAGGATCTAACTCTTAAGACACTGACTCACCGTCATCATCCGAGCCAAAACTCCACCACCCAAAAGAAAAACAATATAACCCCAATCATACATTTCATTTCATTTTCCCTTCAGCTAATAATTATGCCCCCCTCTCCTGTCTGTCTTGCTCTCTCAACAAAGAAGACCATTTTAATACCCTCGTTGGCTGTGGGGGTCGGTGCATTTTATTCGATTCATCTCGTATGTTTCGTGGGCACCCCACCGACTACACGTCATTTTATTTTGTTCGTTATATTATAATTTACGAAGAGGTGATAACTCTATGAAAGTAGAGTTATTTATGTCAATTTCATACCTATAAATTGTTAGATTTGTGAAATATTGCACTTATTTTATATTATTTCTTGTTATTTTATATTATTCTCGAGAATTGGGATACTGACGAATTTTGGGTTTATTTAAGATAAAAACGGAAACAAGAAGATTTCGGCATATCTACAAAGATTCTAGACAAAGGAAAAGAGTTGAAGGACACGTGGGAGGAGGACTAATTGAAGAGAAAAAAATATTTTATCCAGATTTTCAGAGATTCTCTAGGTTTTATTTCTCTAGGACTATAATAAGACTTTGTTCGTTAGACTAGAGGAGATCCGACGAAGAGAAGGATTCGACCAGAGGATTCGACCGAGGGAGAAGAAGGGAGTTAGCTTATTGTTTTAGGATGCTTTTCGTTTATTTGAATTGTGTCTCGAAAACAATGTCCGACTAAAACTTTCTTTGCTAGGATTATGTTGAACCGAATTGCGCAGTTAAATTTTCGGAACTCGTTTTAGAACAAATTCGTGCTTTGGATGTTTATTTATTTCGTTTGATCTTAATGCATGCAATTTGTCTGATCAACGAATTATATTGATTTGTTATCCTAATTTAAACTCGGGAGAGGAATTTTAGGAGAGAACGGGAACGAAATAGCCTTGGTTAATATCGCGGGAGCGAATTGGCTAGTAAGTAGTATCGGGAGATATACTTCTAGGTAACCAATAAGGATTGAATCTTAATGTGTTCTGGCCTTCGTAATTCACTATAGGGATATAGGTTTATGGTGGTTTAGAACAATCCTTTGTATCGGAAGAGGCACTTAGGGACATAAGAATCCGGTTAGCAAACAGAATTAGTATAAATTTGGGATAAACGAGTGAAAGGGGTTTAACGAAAGAATGAGGGGATACTTGATCCTAGGCTTTTCCGTCTGTTGAATTCTGATTCTTTGCTTTTCGATATTTATTTCTTGCTAGTTTAGTTTTCTGATTTAAAAACTCAATTTTTCCTATTTGATTGGCCACATAAAAATTACAATTGTGTATGCTAAAGTATTTTAATTACTATCCTCGTGGAAACGATAACTCTACTCATCTTTATATTACTTGTTGCGATCCGTATACTTATGGTGTGCGAATTCTGCGACCAAGAGGAAACAGTAAAGAGGCCCTTCCTCCACCTACTCCTACTCCTACTAAGTAATGGGGGGTAACATCTCGGTTTCCTGTTTCGAATCACGGAATCGATTACAGGGAATGGGATGTGAAGTTTCATGGCCACAAGTTGATGGGGGGGGGGGGGGGGGGGGGGGGGGGGACTATCAGATATCACCAGTTTAGTTTCTTCGAACACAGACAGCCACAGCTTGAAAATGGACATGACGAGTTAAATGCCTCTGCTTTTGTTGGGGGGGCAGAAAATTACAAACCAAACCAATTAAAGGAAAGGAAAAGAAATCAAGATCTTAATCACAAAGAAAGAGGTCTCAATTCCAAGAGGATCCAAATGCTTTTTGGTGACTAGGATTTTTTTATTATTAATAATATTGCAATGCATCATTATTGACCTCAAAACAGTAGAGCCCTTGTTTATATTCCCCACACACACAGCCGCCCAACTCCCATCCTCCACGCACTACTAATCTTATGTCTTTGTAAATACTTTCTTAGCTTTGGGGAGGCGTCGATTGATATGTCTTGTCGGGATAAATTGAATCGATCGCACCAAATTTAAACTCTTCCGGAGAAGGTATAGTTGGCATGTGTGAATTCTAGGGCCAAGACAAGACAAAGTGGGCTTCATGCCAATGAGATGAGCGAGCCGAAACAGACGTACGATACCATAGGTGCATAATATGGGAAGAGATTTCGAAGATAGTAGTGACTAGACCCATTATCAAGCAAAGTTCTCGTAAAAGTCTAGCGAGAAAGAAAGAAAATAAGCACGGGGTTGAGATCCGTAAATTCGAGTAGGTCGTACCAAATGTTGAGTAGAATCCAATCAAAAAGATAAGCTGCGATAAAGAATCGTTGCGTCTAGAGGAATAAATGTTAAGCGATGATAAATGATTGTACCACTAATTTGGTCAAGAGGACATGATAATCACTTCTCTCTCTTTTTTTTTTATGCGAACTTGTAAGATTAGTGTAGGTTCATCCTTGTCCTTTATTCGACGTTTGTTGTAAAAGTTTGACAATCACGGATAGAATTCGAAATCAAACCCATGTTGTTCGCGGTAAATATTCCATATTCTTGTGTGAACAGCTATTGATTGGAGTCGGAGGAGGTGTTGTTTGGGGTCGAAGTCCTGCCAACACTAATTGGGTTTGGCCATCGGGCCTGACCAAAGATGATCTAAAATGACATCTCCAAAACTTAAGTCCAACAAAAACGTGAACTCATCGTTGTTACACTACAACTCTGAGGGGAAATCCTCATCTATGCCCGTTTCTTTGTACAACTTGCTTTCGAAAGCGCGACACTGGCAAGCAACCTCTACAGCATTCACAACCATAGATTGTAACAAGACTTACAGACAACAGCATCAGTGATACAACTATTACACAAGCAAAAAGAAGACTACTAAGAAAAATACCATCTTCAGACAACTGCGTGTAATCATGCAACATCAAGCCACCACATGTGATTCTCCCAAGTCAGCATGGCAGGGATTCAAGAGCATGGTTAGTCCTACCTCCATGGTGGCTACAGGGATGGCATCAAAACGAGGCCTTATCTGCATCCCCCTCTTTGCTGATGAATCAAAGAATGTGATTTCACTCGGACATTGCGGTACAGGAGACCCTCCCTTCCTTCAGATGTCTCCAGATGCATTGTCGAAAGATGTCCGGAAACGAAGTCCGGAACCAATGTGCTTTGTCGTGGGGCATAACCAACAGAATATATTTTGTCCCAAAACCTGAAGGAAGCAGAGTACTTTCACTAAGTTAGTCGACCCATAAAACACTCAGAGAATAGCAGAAGCAGAAAATAAAATCCAGACGTTACCGCGGTCAAATTGTCAAAGGGACCTAGATCATATGGATGCTTATAGATATGTCCTCCCTTCTCTGCCAGCCACATAGCTCTCACGCCTTCATAATACTACAACAAATAGAAAAAGACGAGAGAAAGGTCAAAGGCCACATTCAGGCAAGCCGACTTCATTAGACACGAGTAAGCTTTTCACCCATTTTCCAACCTCAATGGTAGTCTTGTTATGCAATACCAGATAGATGTGCCAACCAAGAAGAATGCTTAAAGTGATGGAGAGTGGTATAAGCAAAAGTCCCGAGATGACCTGTGCAAGGAGGGTACTTTGTAACCGAGATAGGACTTAAAAAGAAATAAGGCAGAGTTGTTTGATTATATACATAAGCAGTTCTTGAAGAATCACCAATCTGCTCATCTTCTGTCTGAGAATCATTGACTAGACTGCCGAGAAGCAGTACCTGAAATTATAACAGGAATTGACAACACGAGCCTGAAATGACAAGTTTTCCCGAAGAAGGGACTTTTGCAAGGAATCAGTGGATGTGGCAATCCTTTTTTTTATTATTGGTTGGATATAGCAATCTTGAGAACAGGAGTGTAGAGGACACAAAGTAAGCTCGAGTTGCAGACCAACTTACCAGAGAATAAATGCAAGCGGTCACTGCATATACTACAAAAATGAAGAACTTCTTGTAATTTGCATGTCCAACACAGTTGTTAATCCAGATGCAGTGGTGATCCTGGCAAACAACTGGCAGCTATTTAATCTCTAGTCAATGGATGCTGGGTTAATTCTCCTAAAACAAAACAAAAAAGGTTTACCATGCGGAGCACGCATCTTTTGCAGACGCGACAATGATGAGCACGTGGAGGCTTATACAAGGAGCACTTCTGGCAATATCTCAAGTCCCCACCCTGGAAATCACATCAAGAAGATTTTTTAGGCAAACACAGTGTCTCCCGAGAAAAGCTCAACATGGAAGTGGTTAAAGTGTATCCACACAAATGAAGAGTTCAATTACCTAACAGAATACCTGATTAGCTATTTGAAATAAAGATAATAGCATAAGCAAGCATCAATTCCATGACTAGAGGATAATTTTTATAAATGTATTCAAGAATCATGATGATCAAGTTGATAAGTAGACCTCTCCCGAAGCAGCAAAAACAACTTGGAGAAGAGACAACCACAAAATCGTAAACCACCCCCTTCAGCCAAGAAAAAGTGCAACAGTTAATTTCCTATCATAAAGCATCTCAGCACCAAGTGTAGGAAAGGGAAATACTCCAAATGCTATGGTCTGGATGGAAACATGAGGAAAGGTCCAGAGGCCAACACTTTGATCGCAAAAGGCAGAGCCCCTTCCCTAATACTGGAAACTCCAAAACCTAAAAACAATGTGCACTAGGACAACAGAGGGATACCTTCACACTCTGATCAAACAAGAAACCCCAAATCGACAGGCCATTCAACTCACTGATGAGGAAGCATAAAGCGTCAGAGAGAATGGGTGGCATGGGGATAGGGAAAATATTAAACCTTGCGCTTGATCTCGTGGATAGGGGAGCGGGCGTCCTCGATTTCGGGGACGTACTTAGGGGGGACCCGACCCGGATCCGTGAAGACGGAAGCGGCGTAGTTGGAGACGCACATGAGGGCGAGGGCGGTGAAGAGGGAGGAGTGGATGAGGCCAGGGGAGGAGGTAAGGCCGAACCAACGGTCGATGAAGATGAAGACGGTGGAGAAGTAGACGAAGGCGATCGCGAGGGTGACGACGGTGACGGGGAGGGAGAAGGAGAAGCTCATCCCACCCTCTCTCTTCATTCCTTCCCCCTGTCCGTAACAACAAAAACCGATTACTTCCTCTTAAGCTTTGTTTGTTGAGGGGTCTTGCTTTTCTTTCTTCACAATTTTTGTCAAATCTCTACAAAACAAATTCCATCCCATCATCAATCACCATTGATCATCATCATCGTCGTCGTTCAATCGTATTTGAAATTGAATTGGGGGTGTATTCAAGGACTGATTTGAAAAGGATGTTCGTTTTTTTAAGGACTCAATTGGGCAGGGCTCCCCCCTTTCCCTGTCTTCCTGTTCTGGAAAGTACAAGAACTTTCTTGATAAGCCGCCACCGTCTCCCCACCCCCCTATTATTATCCTCGTTTTCCTCCGACTGCTTCCTTCATCCTTGTCCTCTCCAACGACATCTCTAGCTTTTGTTGCAAAAATGTCCCAAGAAGGGCCGAACTGGGAAGGGCTCCTTAAATGGAGCCTTGCCCACTCCGACGGGACTCTTCCTACTCGCAACCTGAGGTATGATTTGTTTGCTTTTCCCTCCTGGAGTTGATTTTTGGGTTTTTGTTCGAAAGTTTGGATCTTCATATGGGATGCGATGCGGGCGTGTGCGTTTGGGTTCAGTGAGGAGGATAGGAAGTGGTTCATGGAAGCGATGCAGTCGCAGACCGTCGACGTAGTACGGCGGATGAAGGAGATAACCCTCGTTATGCAGATCCCCGAGCAGGTGTTGGAGTCTCAGGGTGTTACTCCTGATGATGTTGAAGGTGATCTGTTTATCCCTTTTCTGGTTTTCCGCCTTTTTTTCAGGTTATGACTGTTCCATACTGCTTTTTTTCAGGTTTACTGGATGAATTGCAGGAGCACGTTGAGGCCATTGACATGGCAAATGGTAATTACTTGTGATGTGATACAGTTTTGGGTGTTCCCTTATCGTGTCTCTGATTATTTGAAGTTGCTTCCTTTGAAACTGCTGCCAATGTTGATAGCCGTTGATTATTTGCCTGTTTTCTGCCTCGTGAAAGTATGGATTGATTAGGATTTCTTTTGTGATACCGTAGGTCGAGGTTTGCACTTGTCTGTCTGATATAGCTTTAGTTTGGTCTTATGCCTTTCAGAAAGATTCTGTTCTGGTGGATAGACATTATAGATCCCCTTATGAATAGTAGCACTAAATGCGGTGAAGGAGATGTCTTGGTGATATGAATATTTCCAGCAACATAGCATAGAATAGTTTCTTGGTGATTGGGTTACCTGCCTATGGATTGAATGATCTTACAAGTTTCTGGACTTGACAGATCTACACTCCATTGGTGGTCTGGTTCCTCTTCTTAACTACCTGAAGAATTCACATGCAAATATTCGAGCAAAAGCCGCAGATGTTGTTTCAACCATCGTCCAAAACAATCCTCGTAGTCAACAGTTGGTCATGGAATCAAACGGCCTAGAATATCTTCTGTCCAATTTTACCTCGGATCCCGATGTCAAAGCTCGCACCCAAGCCCTTGGCGCCATATCATGTGAGTGGTGGTCATCGATATATTGAATTGACTTCTTCCATTTGTGCGAAAGTTTCTTTATTGAATTCTTTTGATGGGTGGGTCATCCTGCAGCTCTCATTCGGCACAACAAGCCTGGTATCGCTGCATTCCGCCTTGCTAATGGTTATGCAGCATTGAAGGATGCTTTGAGTTCTGAAAATGTGAGGTTTCAAAGGTGAGCAACTCATATTTCTTCCCGTGTCTAGATATTGCATTGGTTTGGATGTTTTGATTTCCATCGGTACTGCCTTTGCTGATATCTCATTCGGCTTTCTCCTCAGGAAAGCTTTGAACTTGATTCAGTACTTGCTCCACGAGAACAATGGTGATTGTGATATCGTTAGTGAGATGGGATTCCCTAGGATAATGATGCATCTTGCTGATCGCGAGGATCCGGATGTCCGGGAAGCAGCTCTTCGGGGCCTTCTAGAGCTCGCCCGAGACAAAGCGGATGGTACTAGTGGCAGGTTATCAGAAGATGATGAAAAGCTGAAGCAACTACTCGAGGAGCGAATCCGAAACATTAGCGAGATGACGCCTGATGATCTTGGAGCTGCAAAGGAGGAGAGGCAGCTGGTCGATTCAATATGGAATGCCCTCTACAAGGAGCCTTCCTCTCTGCAAGAGAGAGGTCTCCTTGTCCTACCAGGGGAGGATGCACCGCCGCCCGATGTTGCTAGCCAGCACTTTGAGCCTCCTCTTAGGGCCTTTTCAGCTAGAGATGCCAGCAAGGGTTCTACCCAACAGAAGGACGATAAGCCCCCATTGCTGTTGGGACCTGGCCCTTCCTCATCGTGATGCCACCTCTAGTTTACTTTCTCTTCCAAGTTTTGATATGTTTAGTTGCGATCTGAATTGGAACGTCGTCATCATGCCGTGGAGCGAAGTTAGTAAGAGGACATCAGGGGCCAATACAAAATGAATGACTTCTTACCGAAAAGGCCAACACAAAATGAATGATTTCTTACTGAAAAGTTAGTAGGAGGACTTCATGTCGAAATGAATGATTTCTTACCGGAAAGGCCAATACAATAAAAGAGCCAAACTCAGCTTTCGCTCCAAACACGGGCTAATTTTATTGGGTTTTAGATTGTAGTGCGATTTGCCTTCTTTTGGTAAAACTAAAAAAAGCACTTCACATTTGCCTTGATTTCATGTCAGTAGTCATCATCGAATGCAACTTCACCCCAAGTTTCGTTTGAAGCCATGTGTGCGCGTCCCAATAAGAAAGGTCTTGGGCTGCCATGGTGTCCTTAACATCAATCCTACCGGCTCCCAATACTGTCACCGGACTCGACGGGGCATAGTAGTTGAGACACCCGAGGTTGTTTGAACTGCGCTTCATTTGCCTTCGGCATTCTAGTACTTTGGCCTGTGCAAGGAAACACCGATTTGCTGTCATTGCAGAAGCCAATGCCACCTCAAGCAATCACTAGCCAGGTATCATGAAAATGGCTTGCCCATTCCTCCCATCAGTCCATCTGCCATCAGCTTGCCCTCCTGCTTCCTCGTAACAAGCTTTGCATGCAAATCACCAAAGCTTAACAGTTGGGTTTGGGGGTAGGGCTTTCAAAGAAAGTTAAAAAGGTTACGGGTGGTGGGAAAAACCAATAAAGAAAAAGATTTCCACACTTTTTTAGTTTTTTTTTTTCTCCTCGACCCCTTTTATTTTTATTATACGATTTCCTAAAAATTTTAGTAAATTACAATATTGTACTATACTAAAACTTTTTTAGTAAATTACAAAACAATATTAAAAAATATTAGTAATTTATAATTTATATTATACGATGCATTTTAACAGTTCAGTAAAAACATAGTAATTTCCTGAATAATAAAGGGCTTAGTAAAAGTTTTAGTAAAAAGCCCAACGGGCTTAGTAAAAGTAGAGACAAATGCACAGTAATGGGCTTAGTAAATTTTATTATACGATTTCCTAAAAATTTTAGTAAATTACAATATTGTACTATACTAAAACTTTTTTAGTAAATTACAAAACAATATTAAAAAATATTAGTAATTTACAATGCCTAATTAGCAAATATATCATGTACTATAGCCCATTTTTCTTATCTATCTCGTCGTCTTAAACGTATCGTACAGTAACCCCAACTTAAGCCGTTACTTCAAATTTATCCCCCGTTAGGTCTGATCTTGACGGAGTCCGACGTGTCGCACACGTGGCCTGACGCTGTTAATTATATCCGTTTACATGGAAAACCCTATTTTACCCTACCCCTTTCTGATCCCTAATATCCAGCCTCTCTGTTACTCCGGGGAATAGAAAAACCAGCCCAAAAGGCACAGAGTTGGGTCTCCTAATCCCAATGCCATCATCTCATCTCCCCACCCAAAATCCTTCCTTCCAAACCCACCCTCCATCCACCGTAACGACCTACCCCTAACTAACTCCCCCGGCTTCTACGATCGCCACTGACGATGGCTCAGCAGTCCCTCATCTACGCCTTTGTGGCTCGCGGCACGGTGATCCTCACGGAGCACACAGAGTTCACCAGCAACTTCTCCTCCGTCGCCTTCCAGTGCCTCCAGAAGCTCCCTGCCACCAACAACAAGTTCACCTACTCCTGTGACGGCCACACCTTCAGCTTCCTCGCCCATGACGGCTTCGGTTAAGTCACGGCACAGTCGGGGTTCTGCCATTTGGGGTTCGTTAAGCGCGTAACGCATGGTTATGGGGGAGTGTCCGGGTTACCGATTTTGGAAGGATTGGTTGACGGGGAGAGGGGGAAAGAGGTGGATGGAGGAATTAGGATTCGGGGCCGGGGATGGTCGTCGGTGTGGGGGTGGGGTGGTGGGTGAAACTAGGGCATATTCAATCGATTGAATATATTAGGATCAGAATGAGGGTGGGGTAAAATAGGGTTTTCCATGTAAACGGATATAATTTAACGGCGTTAGGCCACGTGTGCGACACGTCGGACGCCGTCAAGATCAGACCTAACGGAGGATAAATTTGAAGTAACGACTTAAGTTGGGGTTACTGTACGATACGTTTCAGACGACGGGATAGATCGGAAAAATGGGCTATAGTACATGATATATTTGCTAATTAGGCCAACGGTCTTACTAATATTTCTTAGTATTGCATTGTAATTTACTAAAAAAAATTTAGTACGATGTAATACAATATTGCAATGTACTAACATTTTTAGTAAATCTTATAATGAAAATTACTAAGCCCATTATTGTGCATTTCTCTCTAGTTTTACTAAGCTCGTTGAGATTTTTACTAAATTTTTTACTAAGCCCAACATGGTTTTGTAAATTACTAAGTTTTTACTTATTGTTACAGTGCATCGTATAGTACAGAATTGTAAATTACTAAAATTTTTAGTACAATATTTTAATTTACTAAAATTTTTTGTAAATCGTATAATAAAATTTATTAAGCCCATTACTATGGATCACTTTCACGTTTTACTAAGCCCGTTGAGCTTTGTACTAAACTTTTACTAAGTTCGACACTGTTTAGTAAATTACTAGTATTATTACTAAAGGTTATTAGTAAAAATGTATTAACAAAAAATACTGTTTAGTAAAATTTTACTAAAAAACAGAAAAATTTAATAAAACCCAAGTTTACTTACTTGCAAATAAGTTTAGCCTTGCCCGAATTTGAGATTGTCTTGTGGTGTTTTGACTCCTCCCACTTATCAGTTGAACGCCAGTTTTTTCAGTAAACTTGTGTACATTGAGACTTTGTGCGGCTCTTGAGATGCCCAAAGTGAAGGAATGTATTACACGCCTGATTTTCATATTTCCCCATAGAGTTAATATGTTTTAATGATCGCAATTGACTGTTGATAGTCATTCTTGATCGGTGACCAGAGATCGTTTTCCTGGTTAGTTGTCGAGTAGCAACTGTAGGCAGAGCCCAAAAATCTACCCATCTATCCATGTAACTTGCAGGGATGACAACAAAATCACGTTACAGACTGTTTCTCTGTGTTTACCTATGCGACCAATCTCCAATCTATGAAGTTAATAAGATCCATCGTAGTCAGCCATTGGAGCAAATGGAAGTCTGATGCCATCGTCACAAGTCGGTGTTCCTCGAAAACGAAGGGAGTGGCACCGGTTCCTGCGGGCGGAGGATGACCAATATACCAAACATACCGAGCATGGGAAGGACCAGAAGCCACTTCAGCAGCTTATAGTAAAACATGTGGAACGTGAGGGAGAACTCATCCGAGAAGTAAAGCCCATTCTTGTCAACCATCTCCACTATCACTTGTCCTTGTGTCCTAGTTCCCACTGTTGGAAACTTTATCTTGTGTTTTCCAGGTTTATCAAAGACCTGGCTATGCACAACCCTTCTATCCCCCAAGTAATTTCCAGGAACTCCCAATGTCGTCTACATAGAATTCAAGTAAATAAGTTTATGATTTCAGAGAGCCTTCAGAAACTAGGTTAATGAAAATGAAGCCCCCCCTCCAAAAGAAAAAACAAAGGAAAAAGTGAAACTTACAGTGACATTGTACGGTGCCTGATCCCCTGAAGGATATCTGTGCTTATCGACTATTTCAATCTCTACCCAGAAGTTTTTCCCTTCCTCATCACGGAATGTTCTAGAAGAAGGTGTAACATAGATCCCTTCGCGATCATACCGGTACGCATAGTTGTTCCTACCTTGATTGGGCGATCTCCATGCCTGTAGAAGTTCAAAGACAGAAGACATCTATACAAGAAGAAAGCTGCAGATATATTAAGCAACATACAGATTTAAATCTTAACAGGCCTTGCCTTCAATGGATGATGAGGAGAGGGAGTGGAGAAGCAAAAGACATTCCCGTTCATTGTCGAGACAATAAGATCCAGATCATCTCCACCATCAACATTGTCTGCCAGGACCGTTGTGTATCTGTGTAGAAGGTACCGTGGAGGTAACTATGGATGTAAAAACATGAAGGGGGCATCTATTCATCAAAGGGACAACTGCTATAACACCACTTACGAAATTTCACCAACGTCAACCACATCAGCACAGCCTGTAGGTCCATCAATAAGATACAGATAACCACCAAAGGAAGAAGCCACTATAGTAAGTCCCTTCCTTTTCTCTTTGTGTCCACTCAAATCAACAAGGAGAACTTGGCTCGTGACTCTTCCATAAGTCCTATAAGGATAGGGTTGAATAATAGAGCCATCCCTGCCACTAAGCACAAATATCTTCCCAGATATTGTTGCAATTACGAGGTCGGTGTGGCCATCTCCATCGACATCCCCAATGGAAGGGGCCTGAGTGACCATAAGCAATCACCTAATCTCGATTAGTTTAATACCAGGCAAAATAAAAGGCCAAACATCGAATTTTATCTTCCATCAATGTATCTGCACAATAAACCATTTATGGTTTTCCCCTATGAAATAGAAGTGCCAACTATCCTTAAAATTAAATCTGAAAGGAAAGAAGTACTCAGGTTCAACAACAGCAGAGGAAGGACATTGATATCCCATTCCAACTAGGCACCTTAAAATAAATGACTTCCTGAGATATACCTGAGAAATATGACTCTTGAGATGAACTTCCCATATCTCAAGCCCATTTGGAGTCAAAGCAGCAACATTTCCATGACTGTCAGTTGCAATCAGTTCAAGTTTACCATCATCATTGACGTCGGCTGCAATAACAGACCCCTGAATATCTGCCATCTCCAGGGGAAAGTTGTCCCGGACTTTACCTAATTGCCAAACATAACCAGTTGTACAAAATTAAATAATAATGAATAAAATAATCAAAAGCTTAGGCTATCTGCCTTCATTATGCTTGGCACACAACCATGATTTAATTATGGTTGGCAAAAATACAAACGTTAGTTGACAACCTGAGCAAGAGTATATCAATGGGAATGCAACTGAACGAAAAGAAAAGAAAAGCAAAATGATAGACACCACCAAGGTGCTAGAAGAACACAAATTACACAAATGATGCTAAAAGAGAGGCTTTTTCTTGTGCAAACTGGATCTGAGAATATGATGGAATGCTATTTTAATGTGAGCATGAACAATGGAATATCTTCAATTAAAGAATATAGACATGCCCAAAACCAATATAAGAAGACCAAAATGCTAAATGATCAAAGCCACATACAAATACTGGAAAAGGAGGCTTTACAAAGAGCAAAGAGACCAGAACCATTTGAGAAGGGATCAATAAACATTCCAAAAAAACCGAAGATGTTAGGGGCCTCTTCCTGAGCCAGGTAAATTAAGTTACCTTGATGATCTATAACATAGAAGAGGCCAAACGAATTTCCAATAAGGATATCCAGGTTTCCATCACCATCCAAATCAGCAACTGTTGGGCTTGAATATATGTAGGCCTGGAAACCATGAGGATCGGCCACACTAACATCAAGGTCTTTTGTCCATTTAACTTGCTTTGTATCAAGATTAAAGACAACAATGCTACCAGCCACATATTTTGACAGATCGATGTCCCCTAATTCCTTTTTATGCTCAGTATTGTCATAGTACCTGCAAAATAACGTGCTCATCAATTTCCATAAGAAAAGGGCGTCCCATGTACAGATAGCTCCCTAGCTGGTGCGAGGGAGATGAACTTGGATGCATCTTCTCAAATCGTTGAACAACAGTTCCATTTGCACATAATAATTAAGATAGAAAGATTTTATACTTGTCCGAGGGTCATAGAGGTGTCTGTATGGTGAGTAAAAAGACTATTACAAGTGAGAAACAAAACTAATTTATGGTTATGACATCAAGCGGTTCCAAGCCTCATAATAAAATATTTGAAGGCAATAGCAGATACACTCCAAATGCAATGAAAGGAGGCCAACTAAGATCATGTAAGGCAACAAGAAACAAAATATTGGGAAGTTCAGCAAAGCATTCACTTGTGTACCTTTGCCATCCTCTAGTTTGTTAGCTCAGTCTCAATTGAAATTTTCACTTGACCGCAATTAGACAAGAAGATAAGAACAACAAGATTAAATCTTCATAAAGAGACTTACTCACGATCAAAGAAGAACGAGGCAGCGACAACCATCTCCATCACACCATCATTATCTATGTCTGCTATCACCTGAAGAATGAGAAAAACAGGAAGCAGAGCATTATATAAAGATTCCAATGCAATGAAATTTATCTCCCATGGTGACTACAACCAAATGGTGCTGTTAATGATATTAATGGTTACAGCTTACAGGAGTGTTTAAAATGTGTGCGTCAACATCCACAAAATCTTCCAGTTTTTCATGCTGTGATTCCACCCAATCCTCATCTCCCCACCATTTTTCATCAACATAGTCATCATAGTCATAAGCATACTCATCAGGAAGCTCATCATTATCACGTAACAGATCGAAAGATGCATCGGCCTCTGCTTCCAGTCCTTCATCATTTTCCACTGAAGCAGCTTGGCCTCTAGCATTATCATTTCCACCAGATTTAGAGCCTCCTACTTTCTCTGAACCCTTGGAGTCAATATCCTGCAAAAGCCGTCTGCTTGCATTCGTTTTATTGCCAACATCTGGATTCTGAACTGAGTTATCATTATCTGTAAGCAGGTTAATCTTCATATCTTCTTGTGTTCCATTTGTCACAGACTCCCCCACAAGTTTCGAGGAGTCCAATGTGATATTACCATTTTCCTTGGTTGATGACTTGTTAGAGTTGGAACTTGCACTTTTGTTGGTTTCTGCATCAAGAACTAAAAGATTCTCTGAGGAACAAACTGGGCATTATTTCCAGTTATGTAAGAAGAATACAAGTGAAACAGTAGACGGAGAAAAAAATGGATGTAACTATAGTAAACATTCTTTAAGCAACCTATCAATGAGTGCCATGACAGAAGAATAGCCCCTATGATTTGCTTCAAGGATTCTTCCAATCGTATGAGGCCATAGGTAACCCCAACATGGGGTCCAGATGGAATAAAAACGTGTACAACTACCACTACCAATCCTGAAGTGTGACTTCTTCTTCTCTCGGTACTAAGAAGAAAAACAATTACAAGCATGATCTTCCTAACTCCAAAGCAAAAACAAGATTATATAACAAAAGATAGCCAGGAAGTGAGGATGCAAAAGGATTGTAATGCCCAAAAAAATCCGCTTTGTGTTGAATTTACAATAGAAAGAGCATACAATTGCAAGAACAGAGGCTCAAGGAAAAACTAGGAATACAAACAAGGACTTACGCTTTATTGATTGTGAATCCATAGAGTCCTTCACAAGCTGTTTATCGTGAAAATCTGCACGAGAACTATCTGCAGAATCCGGGTTCAATCCAACATACCAATTTTTGCGGATCTTCCTCCGAGGTACCTGCAACTTATCCGTCATCACATAGCCAGAGGCTCTGGATTATATACGTAGTGTCAGGTCAGTCAGTACATGAAAACACAATGTATTCCAAGAAGCAGCTTCAGTCATACAAAAATCAATAAAGAAGACAAGACATTGATTACCTGAAGAAAAGCACTTCACCATTATAGGTGGCCAATACGATTTCTCTATATCCATCCTTATCCATATCATAAAGAATAGGACTCCCAGGCACAGTCGACTGATGGAAGGCAGGCCAACCTGATAAATCATCCCCGGATCATGAAGTAACAGAAGGATATAAAACGCAACAAAAAGAATAAAACATTCTGCATCCAGATTTAATCCCAGTAGTTGGGAAGTGAACGACCCTTTCCTGCAAGTAGCTGAACATATCTTGAATTAAGATTGGTGTGCACAAACACTTACAATCCCAATAAATAGATTGTTTTATCATAAATAGTTAAAGCTCAAGGACCTAAAACAAGAACTGCCCGAGAAAGGTCATATAAATAATAAAGCTAAACTACAAATAAGAAGTCACCTGACATCTTTTCTCCATCAGCCCCATCTAAAACCTCAAGGTAGTGCACATAAGTGGAAACCACAATGTCAAGCTTCCCATCACTGAAAACCATGAAATGAAAACAACCAAGCCGTCAACATCCCCAGAAAAATCCGGCCATTCAACTGAAAATAAGCAATTCATCCAGGCAATCGCCACAACATTTACCCATTGATATCGGCAATCAATGGCGTAGCATATATGCTGCTGCTAACCTCCGTCTGCCACCTAAGCTCCAAATTCCTTGGGCATTTCGAATTCAACAACGAACTCTCATTCCTGCAGTCCACCAAGCACAATAACGTAACACGATCAATCCCTCCTAAGATACGATCCCTTCAAGAACCCAACACGATCCTACACACATTAAGCGGACGAGTAAAAGCTCACATGTTGTGGTATCCGAGGGTGTCCTCGGTGGGTTTCCGCTCCCGGTACTTGTTCTTCTTCTGAGCATCCTCCCCAACCGAGCGATCGAACCCGATCAACAGGACGAAACAAATAAAAAGGGCACGAATTTTCCACAAACCCATCAACTGAAACACCTCAAACAGCCAGTGAAGGGAAATTGCCCGAGAAACCACGAATTCCAAAGCCCGAGCTATAAACCCAACTTGGGAAGGAAGTAAGATTATATTGCAGTTTGGATAAGCGAGGGTCTAGAACAGAGGCGAGGAGAGGATGGAAGAGTCGGGAAGTCGACAAAAGTGAGCGGGGGGCGGACGGAGGTTTTGTAGCCGATCATTGCATGGGGACGATGAAATCAAGGTTTGGGACGACGGTGTCCATCTTCATTTTCATATTTTTCCTGTTCGCCGGCGAGTGAAGCGACTCCGTAAAATGCCCCTGTGATCAAGTCTTATTTACGCTAGGACCACTGGGCTTTTCTAAGGCCCATAAAATTGCCTAGTCACAATTTCCATATTTGTTTATGAAGAAGAAGGCAAGACACCGTCATTTGGATTTGGACGAGTCAACCAAGACGTCACCCTCCGAGAAAATCCAGACCAAAAACGTACCAAATTAGTCGTCGTAGGAGGAGAAAGGGAGAGGGAAGATGGCGGCGCAAAGCCCGACAACCTCCGACGACCAACAGGCGTTCAAAACCTGTCTGCTGACCCTCTACGTTATCGCCCTTCCCACCTTCCTCGCCCTCCACTTCATCCAGGCACCCTACGGCAAGCACCGACGCCCCGGCTGGGGCCCCACCATCCCCTCCCCCCTCGCCTGGTTCCTCATGGAGAGCCCCACCCTCTGGCTAACCCTAGCCCTCTTCCCCTCCGGCGCCCACTCCTTCAACCCAAGGTCCATCCTCCTCTTCTTCCCTTTCCTCCTCCACTACTTCCACCGCGTCGTCCTCTACCCCCTCCGCATCCCCAGCTCTCCCTCCACTTCCACCCCTTCTCCTGGGTTTCCAGTCTCAATCGCCCTAATGGCGTTCGCCTTCAACCTCCTCAACGGCTACGTCCAGGCACGATCCGTGTCGAACTACGTCGACTACGGCGGGGAGACCGCAGCCTGGTTCTGGGGGAGGTTTGTGGCGGGGGCGGCTATATTCGTGGCGGGGATGGTGGCAAACGTGTGGGCGGACGGGGTGCTGACGCGGCTCAAGGCGGAGGGTAAGGGGTACAGGGTCCCGAGGGGCGGACTTTTCGAGGTGGTGAGCTGCCCGAACTACCTAGGGGAGATGTCGGAGTGGGCAGGGTGGGCGGTGATGACGTGGTCGTGGGCGGGGCTCGGGTTCTTCCTCTACACGTTCGCGAACCTAGCTCCACGGGCAAGAGCGCATCACAGGTGGTACCTGGAGAAGTTTGGGGAAGACTATCCCAAGAATAGGAAGGCGGTGATCCCTTTCCTGTATTGATTTCTGTGAGAGCAACCCACCAGAATCCGAATGTGATGGAGCTGTGGAGTTTGGGTTTTCAACTGTTTGTTCATTGTAAGTTGATAGTTCTTGCTGTTAACACATCCCCAGGGTATTGGGAACAGCGAACAGGAGAATGTTGTGGGGATGGATGGATGATGCCCTCTTTTTACTTGCAAGATTGATTTTTTTTTTTTTTAACGAAAAGCAAATGACTTTCTTCCGATCCTTTCAGCAGGCGAGGCGGACTAAACGATGCCATCTTTTGACTCCCTGTATCAACACAGACAACCCCAACCCCATTCCTTGTACGGATAGGCCCAGGGTCTCTATTTAACTGCCGAGTTATAACCGCCAACTAACCCAGCAACTTTCCTTTCTGCCTTCTCCTCTACAGAAGGCAAGATCGCCGGTGAATTATAGTTTCTGAAGGAGTATGAGTCATCGATGGTGACCACTAGGTACAGGATTCCAAGATCAGCGACTTCCGTCCACTTTGTCAACACCATCTTGCAGGGGCCCTTTCTGCTCCTAGTTCGGCCTCTCGCTTCCGATCTTGACCACATGAGTGCGAGATGATCATGTTCTCCTTCCCCAGGGATGATTCCTCTCCCGGTAGTCAGTCGCCTAACGTCTCCCTCATTGGAGATTTGGCATCCAGGTTTGTTTTCTTCTCCTTGGTGCGTCTTGTTTTGATTTGATGGCACCGGAGGGATGGTTGGGTTGGTTGGAATGTATCAATTTACACGTTCTTGATGTAAATCCCCCGGCTTGAGAAAATTTAGCGGTGTAGTTTGATGGTTGGGGGAAGATTTGGGTGGGAATTGAACTATAAGCTTTTCCACATAATTCAAAATGGAAGGTGCAGTGATACTACATAATTTCCAGATATCTGCCTTTCCTTGCAAAAGATCAACTTCTAGGCATGCCTTCTGATTCAAATATCAGGGTGTAGTAATTCAGTTATTGAGATGGAAGCAAGAAACACGTGTGGAGGAGAAAAGTTCATGCTTTCTATGTGAAGTAAATGGATAGTTTTCAGCGGCGTACCTGGTTTCTAGTTGTCATGAACATAAACATATCTGTGGACATCTGTTAAATATTGCATCATTCATAGGCCAAACTATTTTCTGCGGTGGAGAGGCCGCATATGGCTGATCTTAGGCTTGAGTAGCAAGTCTCACTGAATGAAACTTGAATGATTATTCAGTATTACGTTCCTTCTTTTCTAAGAAATGATGCATTAGTATTTGTCATTAAAATCTCGCAGAAAATATCATATGATGCAGGTTTGGAGAATCCTTTGGAGGTTTGGGATCTTCAAGTAATAACCCTTTACTCTCTTGATGCAGAGCAAGCACATATCGTGACCGAGGAAGGCCTAGCTTTTATATGCCATTTGCTGAACCATTGGTTTTGTATAAGAGAGGCTAATGGAGAAGGTACAACTTTGACAGCTTGTACATGGCTCCTCAACAGCTTTCGAAGTTCTGTTTCACAGCTTACCTGGACACTCTCAAGGGCTTCAGATGGAGGATATTCCTAGTCAGAGGAAAATTTCCAAACTGTCTCCATTGCCGTCCTCCTCCGAAGCTCCAAGTGCTTACAGCCAGCGGTTGTCCCTTGAAGAAGCAGAGAGGACTGTCAAATCATTTAATTTCACCCACCTACCTCCTGAAAGCTGAGGATCACACACTTGTGGACATGGAAGACAAGGGCTTGGATACTGCAATCCCATCAGCATCGTGAACCCCTGCCCGAGTTTGCTCTGATCAGATGCTGTCCCTACGGACGACGAAGAAGCAGCCAATGTGCGGAGTATCATGACATTTCATATTCCATACGAGTATCGCTTTTCCTTAGAGAACTTTCGATCTCGAGGGGGGCATACATTTTGAACATCATTGACAATTACTCCGCCACAGGGCGAACGCAACTGAAATCATTATAGCTCATTGGTTTAGAATGATTTTGTTATTGTGTGAACGTAAAGGTCAGAACATGCGTCCTCGTAGGTTCTGGAAGGTGGAGGGATTTCCTTGTGTTATGTCCGGAAAGTCGTCAAAGAGATTAGTTGCTGACTTTTATCAACAATTCCTTATCCTTTGGCCTTGAAACGGGGGAAATGATGACGGAAGGTAGGAGGGAGGGAGGGAGAGGGAGTGGTGGTCATGAGTGGTGTGGTCTGGTCCTTCTTTTGAGGCTTTTAGGCTGGAATCAGTAGTGGGCAAGGTGATCTTCCCCCACAAAACTCCGAACCCTCATCTTTCAAATGGACAGCCGTCTACCGTAAATATTATTTATGCTACCCACTTCTTAGATTTGGCGGCATGGGGTTGGGGAAGAAGGTGCAAAAAAGAAGAAAAAGGAAAGTGTCTTGTTGACAGAAAAAGTAGTCTTGTCCAGTTCATGAGGCTTCATTATTTTTGTCGGACTGTCTTTTGATGTTTGTTTCTATTTTACTATCCTGGGGAAGTTTCTGGGTCTCTTTTCCCTGTTCTTCTTGAGGATTGTTCGAGATGGGATCCGTTGATCGGTTGTTCAACAGGCAGAGAAGTGTTCATGAAATTCTCGGCGGCGGTCTCGGTGAGATTATGCTTTTCGCGTTTTCTTTTTGTTGGGTTCAGACGAGACAATTGGCTTTGGGAATGATGTTTCCTAGAGAGAGGTAGTGTTTTTAGGTTGTCTTGTGTAGTGAGAGTAGATGGCTGATGACTGATGAGGAATCCAAATTTTCTTTTGGTGGAGAGAAACAGTTGCGGATGTGATATTATGGAGGAGGAAGAATTTGACCCGGGGGATATTGTTAGTAGCGTTGGCAGCCTGGGTTGTGTTTGAGAGATCTGGGTATACCCTGGTTTCTCTAGTTTCCAACGTCCTCCTCCTGCTCATCACTATTCTCTTCGTTTGGGCAAGATCTGCTGCCATTCTTAACAGGTAGTGGGTGAACTTACCTTTCTGAAAATCGTCGACTGGTTCTGCTCTTTTCATTTGCTGCGGTAGCTTTGTCAGGCATTCAGGGATCATTGTAGATTTGCTTAGCATTCAAGTGACTATTAGTTTGATGCAAATCCTCTCTTCTTATGTGTATTTACATTATGAACTGGGTCGTCGACTTTCTGGAACAGACCTGCGCCGCCTCTACCTGAGTTGCAGATATCAGAAGAGATGATGGAAGGCCTCGCTTCTGTCGTTCGGACTCACGCAAACTCTTTGCTGTCCTCATTCCAGGATATTGCTCTGGGCAAAGACTCTGAACTATATATGAAAGTAGCTGCATCCCTCTTCCTACTGTCTGTACTGGGTGGCTTAACCGATTTCCTTACCCTCAGTTACACGAGTAAGAATAGTCATTTCATCGGATACACGAGTCCATTGAAAGCGGTCATTATCTTATCCTGACGATGAATGCATCTTGGGGTGCCAGGTCTGGTTGTCATCTTCACCGTCCCAGCAATATACGAAAGGTATGAAGAGCATGTTGATAGCCACACGATGAAGGGGTACCGCAATCTGGTTCAGTTTTATGCCAAATTATATGGATGGTGTTCTGGCAAGGTCCAGCAATGGATCTCCGAGGCAAAGAAATTGAATTGATATATGTATGCCCTCCTCTTGAACCTCTGTCCTGACTCTATTCCTCTTCTACTTCCTTCCCTTTCTTTTCTGTAGATTTGTGTCCGAGTTGTTGACCAATGCTTATAAATCAGATGCTTCTCTACAAGGTTGATCGTGAGGGGGTTTTGGACTAGTTCCCAGGCATATTTTGCTTAAATCACGATGAGATAGATGATGAAAAGGTAGAAGTCAGAACATCTCCCCGACACAAGTTTGCTTGATTGTGCGCCCAAAACAAAAAACTTGGGGTCCAGTTCGGCCCAAACAATCCAACTAAGTTTTCTTACCGCGGTTTCCGAGCAACCGGGTTGGACCCCACAACGAACGACAGCTTCTCCCAGACAACGACCGCGAACGTTGTCCTTTCCTCATTGATTCCTTCAGTTTCCTTCGCTTCCTTATCGAGGAAGAAAATCTTCGGCGACTATTAATTATATACGCGTCTCCCTCCAGCGCTGCCTCTCCTTGTACCTACGATGGAAGAGCAAGTGCCCCTCCTCACCGGTACTTGCATTTCATGTCAATTTCGTTTCGTTCCCTGCGATTTCCTTGGATGCCTCCCGTCTGATTTGGGTCTTTTGGACGTTTGGTTTTTTGTTTCGGTTTCAGAGAAAAAGAGCGAATTCGATGAGAAGGAGAGCGATAGGGGGAGTTCCTATCAGTATGTTAGGAGGAGCAACTCGGTCATTCCCACCGCTTCCTTAGCAGGGACCCAAGTCAGCGTGGAGGAGATTCGTTCGGCTGCCGCTGTGTCGGATCGATACTACCCGCCCTCGTTGCATTCGGCTCTGCTTAGCTCCCCAGAACCTGATCCTAGTGGTAAGAGTTATGGACTGATTATCCGGGCATTGCTGTTGGTGGCTGGAAAGTTTGGATCTTGATTGATAATGTGATTTGGGTCGGATGTTTGTTTGTAAGGGTCTATTTATTGTTTGGTTCCTGATTTTGAGTTGGCAGATAAGAGTTCTCTTTCAGGACAAAGATGGTCATTTCTGGGTCTGATTTTTGTAGATCTTTTGGGAGGCATCTCTTAGTTTGCTCGTGGAGATTGGAAACTTTTTTGGGATGGATATGAATGTTTTCCAGGGTGAAATTTCTATGTAGTGTTTCACAGTGTTGAAAGGCTAACGATGAAGACTTTGGGTCTAATCTGATCCTGTTATGTTGTTGGCTCACAGAACTAGCTATTGTTCACCCTGGTGGGTATGCAGGAGACTATGGGGGAGCAACTGGTGGATTTCAGAGGTAAGATCTCCTGATTATGATTTTTTTTGGGGGTTTAAACTGGTCATGGAGTAGATTCCATTTTGATAAGCCGATGTGGCCACTCCTACCTTGCTTAATCTATGTTGTGGGAGTGCGAGTGGCCCTGGCACATGTTGTTTTCTTGAAGGTAAAATGTTTTAGTTCATGAATTTACCTAGATTAGCTGCTTTCAATAGCTCCTTTCTTTTAGGCATGGATGGGCTGTCAGATGTTAACATAAGGTCAAAGAATGTCGTTCAAAATTTGCTGATATGTTGTAGTCATGGACTTTATGATCTGTGTGCAGGCAGATGTTGGATGAAGTAGAGATACGCGAGCTGCTTATTGATCATGTTGGCCATCGTTGTTGTTGGGGAAGCCGTCCTGCTCGGACCTGGAAAATTTACAAAATTGAGGACTGCAATGTCTATGTTGGAACTTTGGACACTTTCATTGAAGAAAGAGAAATCATCAGAGAGACTCAGGCCTACCTTGGTGGCAATGTCGACGGAAAAGATAAAGGTCCCGAGCTTGGAATTTGGGAGATAGATCTGAGGTCTCAGTTCCCTGTTTTATTTGTTCCTTCCAAGGAAACCAAAACCATTGTGCCTCACTCGGAAACAGTAGAGAAATGCTCTGGTAAGCCACTTGAATGATACGTGAAAATATCTGGCCATACCTATAATGCTCCTCCTGTCCAATGGATCGTTCGAACGTCTTTAGCGTGTCATCCTGCTCTTGCTGAAATTCTGCAGACTGTGCCGGGAGAGGAGATCGTGTCTGTCTTACTTGTAATTTAGATCAAGAACCCGGATTCTACAAAGAAAATCAGATGACCCCGTGTCCCTCCTGCCATGGAAGGGGTTTAATTGCTCACCGAGATGGGTCTGACTCCATGTAAGCTCTTACAACTTCCCTGTTTATCTACACGTTTGTTTCATCCTTTGTTTGCTTGCCGTTTCCAATGCATTTATCATCGACTCTTTCTGTGTCTCAGATGTGCCAAGTGCAATGGCAAAGGGAAGATCCCCTGTGTGACATGCGGATCCCGTGGACTAGTGAAATGCGAGACATGTAAAGGGAGCGGGTCACTTCTCTCTTGGAATGTTGCGGTCGTCAAATGGTACTGTACATTGTATATGCATTCAATGGGTAGCTATGCCTGCAGATGAGACAATCGTCGAGTCGTTTGCAGGAAAACACTGTCGATTAGGAAGGTCAGCGCGACGGCAGGAGCATCATCAGTCCCGGACGAGGTTTACCACAGGGCAAAGGGGGTGCAACTCTGCAACACACAGGCATACCAGTGCACCCCGGCTTACTTTGCAGACTCGTACTTCCTCAACAAGTTCTCCTCGGAGGTGATAACTGAGAGGGCCCCGGTGCCGCCCACGGCGAGGATGATATGCGAGAGGCACGAGATATCGGTGGTGCCGGTGACCCGGGTGACGATGACGCATCGCAACCGTGCGTTCAGCTTCTACGTGATAGGGAATAGCAGGGAAGTGTACCTGAAGGACTACTACCCATCGAGGTTCTGTTGGGGGCTGTGTCCGTGCCTGGAGTGGTTGAAGCTCTAGTGATCTAAAAATTTCACCCCGAGTGTTGGTGTTACCCTTTGCTTGAGTGTGTGGTGTCTGAATGGAGATTGTTATATGTATTCTAGTAAAGAGATTGGAGAGAGAGAGAGAGACACTCTTCATGGGTTGATTAGAGGGTTTTGTGGGCCTTTAGACAACGAAAATCCAGACCAAACCATCTTAATTTGGCCCATTTGGGGATAGAATAAGTTGAGAAAGTGGGGATGGATGGTGCCGACCACGACCACTCTGTCTGTCTGTCTGGCTCTATATAGACAAGTCTTTTTTTTTTTTTTAATGTTACCATGAATTATATTTGGTGGGCGATAATGGACGCACTAACAAAGCATGGGGGGGCTTGCCAAATTGTGGTTATAGCCCAAAGAATGATTTTGTGTTATTATTATTTTATAATTTTGGTTAATGCCCGCACCGCCCTATATCACATCACTTATTGGGGTTTGGCACTTGGGGGTGGGGGGGAATGTGGTCATTATATCAGTGGCTTAGTCCCTCCCTTCCTCCACGGGCCACTAAGGCCGCGTCTCATCCATCCGTTGGTCAATCAAATCGTAACATTATTACTAGCATTATCACCGGAAAGGAGGAGAAGCCACGCGAAATTGAGGGCGACCACCACCGACTGATTGATTATATGTTATAAATTAGGGGATGAAAGGATTGAGGCCTCCTCCTCCTCCTCCTCCTCCTCCTCTAAAGGAGGCATCCACGCCAGAGTTACAATTAAGAAACTTTGCAAAATTTCTTACATCATTGGATGGATGGAATGGAAGGATTATGTTAACACAAGAGGGGATTTGGGTTACGACGTCAAAATCACGAATCTTAACGTTTCGAGGCGGAATGTCTACGTTCAGACAGAGAGTGCCACATCGATGTAGACTTTGGTAATGTCCAAATACATTGGGATTTCTTATTTGAGGGTAGAAGAAGAAGAAGGGAAAAGATTTTCTCACCCTTTTTTTTTCCTAAATCATTAACAACCAATGAAAGATTTTCTCATTCAAAAAATAAGAAGGGAGGCGCTGGGAATTTTTCCTTCACCAGTTTGTTTTCTTTAAGGAGAGATTTCGTATCGAGGGAGATAAGGGTAAAAGAAATCTTCTCAGAATATTTGGTTTTACGATTGGGCTTAACAAAAATTGTTTCCAAAGATGATAATAAAAGATTTTGATGATGGGGATATGAATATGTTCGTTATTATTATTAAATATTGTTTTCCCTCCAAAGAAAAAAACATACAACTCACGAACAGACACAATCAACCTCGTATCTCTATCTCTCTCTGTGTGTCTGGGGGGGGAAGTTGTGTTTGAGTTTGTATAGAGAGGGAGGAACGTGCCCCCCATCTCCCATCTCCTTCCTCCTTCACAGGGGTGGGGATTGCATTCCAATTCCAACAATACTCTCCTCCTCCCCTCCCTTCTTCTTCTTCTTCCCATTTCCACTCGCAGCATTTGCGCCCCCTCCAAATTCTTCATTCTTCTCAAAAAGTAACACCCCCCCCCAAAAAAAAAAAAACATTAAACCAGCAGAAATATACCCGCCAACCGCTCCCTCTCTCCCATTCCATCCCCCCACCCGCCGCTTTCCAAATGGTGTTGTCGGCGCCCACGTCCTCCGGCGTCCCGCCGATCAACTCCTCCAACGCCAGCCCCCGCCTCTCCGCTGCCACTGCCACCACCCGACGTCGCATCGCTGACCTTGTAGACACCCCTGACCATTCCTCATCTGAGGACGACGAGGAGGATCCCTCCCACCACCACCATAACCCCGCCCATAACTTCAATCACCCTCATCATAATAGTCACGGCTCCAGAGCCGCCCTGATGCGTAAGAGACTCTTCGGTGGTATGCCAGAAGCCTGGGCGAGGCGCCACCCCGGGAGAAAGGTCTTCTCCGGGCTCCTCCTCATCGTCGTCTTCTCTGTTTTCATCAAGGGATCCTTCTTCGCCAGTAGTAATTTCGGGTACAAGAACGGGTTGCTTACGCACGCCACCGTCAAGGAGGACCTCGTTCATAATAAGGTTGTCGATGTTAAGGACCGCGAGGACGGATCCTCTTCTTCTTCTTCATCTACGTCGTCTTCGATGCCCAAGCGTGTCCTGGAGAAGTTGTCCGTAAGTCTAACCCGTCAGGCCAAAGATTTAATTTGTATTTCTCTCCCTCCCTCCCTCCCTCTCTCTCTCTCTGTTCTCCGGAGAAGCTCTTTTCTTATGTTTTTATCCTTGGTTTTGACAGACTCCGGAGATTTGGATGAAGCCAAACAGTGATAATTACCACCAATGCATAGCTAGACCCAAGAATATAATAAGTGAGTTCACGAACTTGACGTCAATGTTCGCTTCTGAACGTTATGATTTCCCTCACCAGTTCGACGGGTTGCAGGTGCACAGAGAAATCCCAATGGCTACCTGGTTGTACATGCCAATGGAGGGTTAAACCAGATGAGGACAGGGGTGAGTTCCGATTCTTGATCGGCTAAATTGTTTTGATGAGTTTTTAGAGCTTCCTGATTGTTGAATACTGGGTCTTTGTTGTTTTCAGATATGCGATATGGTTGCAATCGCAATGATCATGAATGTTAGCCTCGTTCTTCCTTCTCTCGATCACAAGTCCTTCTGGACTGACCCTAGGTACTGTTTGAATGATAAGATCAGGGTCCCTTTTTGCGACGGCGAATTTATATCATGATGCGGTTGTTCTTTGCAGCGACTTTAAGGACATCTTCGATTGGAGGCATTTCATGGATGTCTTGTAAGACGACGTCGATATAGTTGAATCGTTACCAGCAAAGTATCAGTCTGTACATCCCCTATTGAAGGCCCCGATTTCGTGGTCAAAGGTCCGGTGATTCAATTACTTGTATCCACTTGTCACGCTCTGGGATTGTGGGATAGAAGGATGTCATATGAGGGAGGTTTGGTGTATTTGCAGGCAAGTTATTACAAAAGCGAGGTACTCCCTCTGTTCAAGAAGCATAAGGTGATTAAATTCACTCACACGGATTCACGCTTGGCAAATAATGGCCTTGCTTCATCCATTCAGAAGCTCAGATGCCGTGCTAATTATGAGGCTCTGAGGCATACGGATGAGATTGAGGCGCTTGGTAGAACCCTGGTTGATAGGATGAGGAATAACAGTGAGCCATACATCGCCCTTCACCTAAGGTACTAAACTCAAGCAGCGGAATTTCAGTTGATGAATGATGCACATCGAACTGATAAAATCTTTCTGCAGGTACGAGAAAGACATGCTAGCTTTCACAGGCTGTAGCCACAACCTCACAGCAGAAGAGACAGAGGAGCTTAGAATTATGAGATATGAGGTGAAACACTGGAAGGAGAAGGACATAGACAGCGCCGAACGCCGCCTTCAGGGCGGATGTCCGATGACACCTAGGGAGGCCGCATTTCTTCTCAAGGCACTGGACTACCCTTCCATGACGATGATATATATAGTCGCGGGGGAAATTTATGGAAGCAATAGCATGGACGCATTTCGATCCGAGTATCCAAATGTTTTTACTCATTCGACCCTTGCTACGGAGGAAGAGTTGGAACCTTTTCTGTCATTCCAGAATCGGCTGGCTGCCCTGGACTACATTGTTGCTCTTGAAAGCGACGTATTTGTATATACATATGATGGGAACATGGCGAAGGCCGTGCAGGGTCACAGGAGGTTCGAGGGATTTCGGAAGACCATCAATCCCGACAGGTTTGGCCTTCAGCCGAATCCCAAAAACCTCCATCTGTTCGAACCGATTCTAATCCGTGCATGTGTTTTTGGTTCTTGCAGACTAAATTTCGTCAGGCTTATTGATAAGTATGATGACGGTTCATTGACGTGGAATGAGTTCTCCGCGGAGGTGAAGAAGTCACATTCAGACAGGCTTGGTGCGCCTTATCTGAGACGAGCAGGGGAGTCTCCAAGGATAGAGGAGAACTTTTTCGCGAATCCTCTGCCTGGTTGTATCTGCAGCAGGCAGCAGGATCAGGTGGCTAGTGTAAAACATTCTATGAGCAAAAAAAGGTGAAGCTACAGCGGTAGGTCTGTGTGTATTTAGCGCAGTTTGAGGGGGAAGGGGAGAGAATTCAATGGGGATGAAGCAGCAGCCCCAGCCAGATTTGAGCCATTGCAGCACAAAGTTTTCGGTGAGAAAATTTTGATATAACCAGCGAAGAAAAAAGGGGTTTCACTGTTTATCTGCAGCTCGGAGAAGATCCGAGCTTTCAACCTAGCCAGGAAACCAAGTCGGAACCGCGGCACCGGAGGAGTGGAAGCACGGTTGGTCAGCTTAGATTAAATTTACATAAGGGTATTTAAGCGCAAGGTACAGAAGTGAAGTGAACCCAAACCATTCTGATAGGGGAGACTACCATAGGGCGTCACTTTGTTCAATTCTTAATTGCATTCACTGACGGTTCATCGTCTCGCGCAAAAATCCCAAGTGGGAAACAAGGAGTACGCATTTCTGGCTTGCTTTCTTTCTTCTAATCCAATTTCGCTAGACAAAGAAACACAACTGGGAAATAATTGGACACGGCTAAAACAAAAGATCCCGTGTTGAATTGCTGCGTTTGATGACGACCAAAACATACGAAAGAAACGAGGAATAGAGAGAGAGATTGCGATATTGTTTTGTCTTCAATGGGTTTTGGACAGAGTTGGCGGGATCAAATCATCTGGGCAGAGACGAATCCTCCGCCGTTTCACGTTCCTCGCTCCAAAGGGACTCACCCTGGACAATCTTTCGGGAGGCGGGAGGAATTCCTTGAAAGGGCAATTCATGGGGCTAGTTTATGCATGCCGGTATATGACAGCTCCTCCTATACTCCTCAGCACATCACAGTTGGTACTGAAGCTTGTATCTGGTTGATGAAGGAAGCTCGTCCTGTCGACAAGTATTGGGATAAGATAACATCGTTAAGACGATTATGTGGATGCTAGGATATGATTTGGTTGTATCATATCTGAGTGTGTGGTCTTATGCGAAAAGGTTTCTCATTTCGCCAGTCAAGATTCGGTTGATCTTTGCTATGTTATGTTGTCTAGTGATCTTCTAGCCTCAGTTTGTACGAAGAGGGCAGTGTGAATTCTAACAGCCTCGTGAGAATACTGCAGATTGATTTTAGATTTCATCGATCGTACTCAAACCACTTTGCTTGCTGTAAGATCACCTCGCGCGATGATTCAGGTTACTGCAGACTGCTGAGGATCACCTACACATTCGACTCTGGTGTTTCATTGATTAAAATTCATATGTTGCTCCACGCAAAGGAATTATTTCTGTCCGGCAAAACGTTTTAATCAAACAAGATACTTCTCCAGTTTCTCTACTTCTTCCACGCTCCCAATGTACAACGGAACTCGCTGATGAATCTGCATGACAGAGCACCCTCGTAAGCAATAGGGATCACATCACCAGGACAAGCGGCAATTGAAGTCTCATCTCACCTCGACCGGTTCGATATCAAGGATCCTCTGATGACCATCAGATCCCTTTCCACCCGCCTGCTCGACTATGAAGCTCATTGGCGCACACTCATACAACAGTCTCAGCTTTCCATTCTTACTCTTCTTGTCCCTCGGGTATCCGTAAATCCCACCATACAACAAAGTCCTATGGAAATCCCCGACCAGACTACCAATGTACCTGGCAGAGTAAGGCTTCCCGCTAGGCCCGGGGTCCTTGAGAGCATCGATGTACTTCTTGAGCTTGTCATCCCACAGCTGGTAGTTTCCCTCATTAAATGCGTAGATTTTTCCTGCTTTCGGGATTTGAATCTTCTCCTGGGTCAGCACGAACTCCCCATACATGGGGTCCAAGGTGAATGCGTACACTCCTGTCCCTATGGTGAGCACAAAGATCACCGAGCTCGAGTACATGCAGTACCCTGCTGCTAGCAGGTTGCTCCCTGGTTGGCACACATTGACAATGCAACGCTGCTCTTGCTCTTCCAGCTAAACAAATTACGAAAAGAACCAGCTAGAAAACTGAGTGTATTGCAGGCTCATTCAACTGCAAAAGAGAAGCAGACTCACAGTAGCATCATCTCCGACATCAGCAAGGCACTCGTTGTTGGGGCTGTATATCCCGAATATGGATCCTGTGGAGACAGCGGCATCGATGTTGGAGGACCCATCGAGGGGATCGAAAACAACGATGTAGTTCCCTGAGTAGCTCTCTTCCACAGCCACTGGCACATCCTCCTCCTCTGAGGCAATGATCCCAGTCCTGCCGCTGGATTTCAAGCAGTTGGAGAACACCTGAAACCAGGGATTATTTCCGCCAACAAAATCATCAACGAACCGACAGTAAGGACATCATACTTGTTTTACTGGAAAGGTTTTCCAAATGATGAATACCTCGTTGGACACCACGTCGAGCTTCTTCTGGTCCTCCCCCTGGACGTTAACTGCGCCCTGCACCCCAGTCAGATTAGAGATCCCCGCTCTCTGCACCAAGGAAGCAATCTGCTTGCATGCCATGGATATGCTCGACAAGAGGATGGTCAGCTCAGCATCAATCGTCCCATCCCTTTCCTGCCTCAGGAGCCATGTCGTCAAAGTCTGAAGCTCATAGCCGCCCTTCTTACTCTTCTCATCCGCTTTGACCGCCGCAGCCCCAGCGGCCGCACACCACACGCCCCTGGGAGCACCCTCATGCCTCAACCCTTTCCGGACGAGGGAACTCGAGCAGAGATGAGAAGAGGGGAAGGCAGGGAGGGAGCGGCAGTGGCGGGAAAGCCCGAGGTGAGGTGGAGAAGGCGACGTTGCTGCTGTCACCATAGCTGTGAAATCCTTTGATAATACTAAGAGTTATAGTGGCGGAAGTTCCTCCTCCTTGTTGTTCTTCATTGGCTGTGTTTATTGCTTAGGATTTGGGTAGGAGATGAGAACGTGAGGACGGCCATAACATCTCTCAGTGGGGTCCCACTTATCTCTGCGCCTTTCGTTCTCTCGATCGGTTTCGATTGTATCTTCAAGGGCCGTAGGCCCATAATAAGTACAATCCAAAGGCCCATCAAACTTCATGGACCAAATTGATAACAACGTTGTAATAATAACAAATGTGTGTAAATAAATTAATACCTGGTCCGTCCGAACATCAAAATCAAAGCAAGATTCATTCATACGAATGAAATGATTGCTTATAAGACAACCCGAGGACACCCGGCATCTTCCGAGGAATAACTGCTAAAATCAAATTGGTTGACCTGTCCGTCCAATGGCTTAATCGGTAATAGTGTTAGGCCGGGGGTGGTCGGTCATTCCCCATTCATCACGGCGGCATGACTCCATCCCGCCCACCAAACATCGAGACTAAAAACACGCGTCCCTTGGAACGAACTTGCTTGCCAAAAAAGACCGGCCAACCAACCAACCAACCCAGTCCCGCCCTTCATACCCCGAGCGAATTAAACAGGGGCAAGGCAACGATGATTGATTCGGGTTTGTAATAATAAAAAAAACGTTTTTTGGTTATGGGATCCCCTTGCCTTTTACTTTTTCCTAATAATAAATACACTCTTCGAACCAAGTGCTTAACTTGTGGGGTGGTGATTTCTTTTATTAAATAAAAAAGATCTTTTTTTATTGAGCTGTGTCCTTTTTTATACGGTAAAAAATCTTCCCCAAGGATTCTGCCTGCCTATATTTGCGTTCACCCCACTCCCCTCTCCTTCTTTATTTATTCATCTATATTAAATTTAAAATGATGTAAATATAGAAAGGAATTGCGTAATAATAGACAGAGGTCTCTCCTGCCGACAAAATTGAAGCCCCATCAAAGCCGCGTAATTGATGTTGTTAGGCAGAGTCAGGTGTTGTTGTCGTGTCTGGACGTAAAAAAGATCGCTCTCTTCTTACCCCCCTAAAAGAAAAGAAAAAAAACAAAAACCCACCAATGAAATTCTTCTTACCCATCTTTTCTATGTCGTCGTCGAATCGAATGTATTAATGAAAATCGAATCCTAATTTCCTAACTTACAACAAAAAAGAAAATCCCCAATTACCTTCCTAACAATATATAAAAAAATAAATACACCGGCTCTCCTCAACCCCTCCGCCTATATATATATATATATAAGCCCCGGAAGGAAACCGCTATTTATTCATTCCCATCTCTTGAAACCGCAAAGACAACCTCGTCCCCCAACATTAACCATCTCCCCTTTCCCTTCCTTTCAATCAATGGCCGCCTCCATGAAGAAGCTCCCGTTGATCGTCGTCCTCCTCTTCGCCTCCTCCCTCTTCTTCCATGCTGCTCTAGGTGTGTGGAATCCTCATTTCGTATTTATGTAGCCGGTGTTCCTGATTGATGATTGTACGTTGAATATATTGTTCTAAAATTTGTGGGTGAATTTTTTGTTTGTTTGTTGCGATTTGCAGCGGAGCTGGTCTGCGATGACCTCCCCAATGATTTGTGCGCCTTCGCCATCTCCTCCTCCGGGAAGAGGTGCCTCCTCGAGACCTTTGCGAAGGACGACGGAGGCGTCGAGTACCAGTGCAGATCGTCCGAGGTCATCGTCGAGAGGATGGCTGAGTACATCGAGACGGAGGACTGCGTGAGCGCCTGTGGTGTCGACAGGAAGTCGGTGGGGATCTCATCGGACTCACTCCTCGAGGCTCAATTCACGAACAAGCTCTGCTCCAAGGCGTGCCACGAACAATGCCCCAACATCGTCGACCTCTACTTTAACTTGGCCGCAGGCGAAGGTAAGGATTCTCCTTCTCATTCCCCATCAAATATTATTATTTCCTTGCTCCTGACTCAAAAGAATTTTTGGTCTTTTCCGACATGTCCTATCATAATTTAGTAACAAAATTCCGAACGTGACGTTGAAACCTTGTGTTGAACTTTACAGGCGTGTTCTTGCCTGATCTATGCGAGGCCCAGCGCCTTAACCCTCACAGAGCCATGGTCGAGCTGATGAGCAACGGGGCAGCCCCTGGTCCGGTATCGACCGAGTCGCTATTCTTTGATGCGTCGGCCGCTCCGGCCCCTTCCCCCCTGTAATTAAGTTGGCACGCGGTACTCTTATCATACGAGAATAATTATAAGAATGTTATTACCCTACGAGAGAAATAAGTCGACTCCTAGTTTAGAGTAATGGACGTCGTCTTCGCCTTCTCAGACATTTATTTTATTACGCATGCTTTAAAATGTTACTGAGAGGAGATGAGAGATTGGCCCGGCGGGGATTTGTTTGATGAATTTGTTATGTGTTGAGGAGTTTGGGATTTGTTAGAAAACTCTACGATCCTCTATATATTATGGGGATTCGAGGGATTATCCTTTATGTGTCGTGTCGTGGCACTACGTTTTTCATTCTATAATACTACAACGATATATGATATTATGAAGTTGGAATAATCTCGACAAGTATAACAAATATGAAATGGAAGACCATGTAGATGGTCATGAATGAACCGATGTTGAGGGGTTTGAGTATGTCCTCGTGTTTCTACTTTTTGACCTTTCGATGGCGAGGACGCACATAATAATAATTCAACAAAGACCGACCGACTTCCAACACACAGCCATGAAGATTATGGGAAATTCAGGGTTATTATTCCCAAGGAAAAAAGGGAAGACTTTTGAAGGAGTCATCATGCATCATGACCCGACAACATCCCAATCATTCTTTTTTTTTTTTTTAGTTATGTTCGTTCCCACCCCTGTTGTGAACGACTGGCCGAACTCGGACGATATCAGTAGTGGCCCAAGCCCATCTACACTACTAGGGCTTAAACGAAGCCCAATCAATTGTTTCCTTTTAATTAGCACCCCCAGCTAATCAAACCACAGTGGTTAGAGATTAATTAAGCAAGCACCTGCCCCTGAGAATGAGATTAGTTTGAGAGTTGACCATTTATTAAAACTAAGTAAGCATTATCATTATTAACAAAATTCCGCCAGTTTTTCACTTTCAGTTTCAATTTTGATTAAAATAAGGTTATGTCCGTAGAAAACACAAATGGGACAACTATTCATCCCCAGAAAGCAAAAGATGAAGAAGAAAAAAAAGCAAGTAATGTTCCTGATGATACATTTGGAGATTCACTCTTTAAAGAATCATATATTTTGGAGAAAAGGAAGCCTAGCCGTGCCCAACTAGTGCATTTATTTGACAGAAAACGAAGAAAGGGACGAACATGGGCTCTCGGTCCGGCCGGACGCGACTTCTAGCATTTGGGGAGGTCGTAAGGAGGAGGTGGAAGGGTGGAGTCGGGGGTGCCGCCGTTCTCCACTTTGAAAGCCGTCGCCAGTCCCCAGGGAAGGTGGACGTCGAGGTGGCAATGCAGAATCCACACCCCTGCGCAATCGCAACACGTATCATCACTATAACCTCAGCAGTTAGGTTCAGTTAGTCTTTAAGGAATGATTTCGTTATCCCCCGGTGGTTGTGATGGAATTATCACAACTATCGAACCCAACTTATTCCCATCTACCTAACGCCCTAGTTCTAAAAGTATTTCACTATATTTTTAAGCTTGAATTCAACTCCTAATCACTGTGGGTTGTGTCATCGATTAGGTCATAAACAGGACTTGCTAACCAAGTCTGATACTGATAAAAAATGTGCTCACACTTAAGATGATTGGATTGACTTTCCCTAGTTCTTAATTTTCATTTTTAATATTAGTAATAGAAGGAGTAGTAGTAGTAGTAGTTGTGGTCGCGGTATAATTTCTTTTTTTTTTTTTTACCTGGATTATTGGCGGTGAATCGGATGGCGGCCCATCCACCAACCGGCACGCCGATGGTGTTCCGGATCTGGGGGTTGTAATAGTTGAACTTCCTCCAATCAGTCGCGGCATTGTAATTGCCGAATCCCTGAGCCAGCACGTGGAAGTTGAAGCCGTGCAAATGCATGGGATGGTTCTCCACGCCGATGAATGCGGTGTTCTGGAAGACGATCTCTATTGTCGAGTTGAACTTCACCTTCTTGATGCTCGTGCTCTTGCTTGTGATTGCGAGCGGGCTATTGCTGTTGTTCGGGTTCACATAGTCGAACGCCAGCGGCGGATGGTTTGGGAAATCCGTTGTGTAGACACCCGGGATGTCGAAAAAGTGAGCCTGAAGCAGGGCCGTTGTTGGGAATTGGAAGGAATGGTTGTTCATGCTCGCGGCGAACCGTAGCCCCTTCAGAGTCGGGATCGGGATCTGACAGGTCGGGCATGGCACAAATCCGAGTCCGATGGTGATGAACATCTGCTCGTCGACTTTGGGTGCCACGGGGAACCAGTTCGGGGCTCCCACAAGACTAGTCATGGAGGTGTAGAACTTATTGGCAGTCGGCGTATCGTTGAAGGCAGGAAGAGAAGGCATTTTAGGGACAGTCTTAGGAGCAGCCTCGTAAAGGAGCAGGCCGGTGGTGGTGGTGTTGTCGAATGCACCAGCATTCTGGGCGCTAAAGTAGGGGAGGGCTGCCATGTAGTACGCACCGGGGGCCTGGTCTGCAACCAGGAGGGCATCTACGGTTTGGCCCGGGGTAAGGACGACGATGCCGGTGACATAAGGGTTAACATATGAGGCGTCGGCAGCCACGACCGTGAACTTGTGGTTGGCTATCTTGAAGAAGAGCTGATTATTGAGTGCAGCGTTGATGATGCGCAACAAGTAGGTCTTTCCCGGGATAACTCTCAGTTTATACATATCTGCAATCAAAATGTACAAAAACTAATTAGCCACGCACGATACATGGAGTCGTATTACGGAAATTCAAAAGATAAGACTTCTCGGAGTCCTTACGCTCGATGGAGCAAGGGTAAAGATGTCCAGGCCTTCCGTTGATGGTGAAAGCGTCGGAATTGTTGGGGACGAAACCGGTCGCGAGTGCCTGATTCTCGACCGCAATCACGTCTGCATCCCAGTACTCCCCTAAATTGAAATTACATTAACTGAAGATTACTTTACTGCATATGACAAAGTCATATGTGATCATCACCTAAAATCGTTTTGCGCTAATCTCTATCAGTTGTCATGAACTTAATATCTAATATTTACGTGGGCTAATTCATCGTCTACCTATCACCTTCAACATGTCAGCTGAGCAGCAAAACCTTTCTATTTTTATATAAACAAGGATATGGATGGTACCTAGAATGATGGGGACTTCTTCGTAAGGCTTTGGGAACGGGTATGCACCAGACTTGGGTCGGATAATGAGACCGCCGTAGACGGTAGCTCGGAGCCAGGAGACGTGGGCATGCCACCAGAGCGTTCCCTCCTGCTTCGTGATCGTGAATCTGTACGTGTATCTTCCTCCGTGAGGCGGTATCGGACACTGGGTTATGTAACTCGGACCGTCAGACCATCCGCTTAGCAGCTGAAGGATTCCGTGCCTGCATTGACCGAAGGTTGTCATAAAAATAGGCTGGAGACTCACAAGTTGCTCCTGTGTATTATGGACTTCTACCAATGATATTACGAGAAATCGCATTCGGATGGCGAAGTTTTGGATTATAATATTCTGGGTCAAAAGTCACGAAACCTCGATCTTAGTCTCTTTATTTTCTTACCAATGGATGGTGAGATTATAAGGTGAATTATTGACGACATGAACAACGAGGGTATCGCCCGCCGTGACGTATAATGTCGGACCCGGAAGGGTTCCGTTCACCGCGTTTATCACTCGCGTATGGCACAGCCTCGTAACCGTCAGGTTTTGCACCTGAAGAACCAAAGAAAACGGATCAAAATTCATACTTATGAACAAACCTCATTTACCATTGAATGGTTGAGAGTGAGGGAAGGCTTACATGAAACGTGTGCTCGACGATCTCACCTGAGGCGACCGTAAAGAAAGCTCCGGCAAGAACTGCCAACGAAATCACGAGCACTCGACGTGCCGCCATAGGGCAAATGAAGTAGTTAGGAAATGAAGCAAGGAGGAAGGAAGAGAAGAGGACGGAGTCTTGGGATCATGAAAGACAAAAACCCCGGGCTTTTTATACTGCAGGGCGTGATTTGATTAGTATTCCAACCCGTTAGAAAAGGTAATGCTTGTAGAATCATGCTTCCCGTAATAAAATAAAATAACAAGGCGAGGACTCCTTCCGTTGCCTCTTGGCTTTGGCACGTCGATTGCGTGGGGGTAATAACAAAAAAGCTCGTGGAAAGGGTCTCACGATGGGAAAGTATGTTAATTAAATATAAGCTTTAGGGGTTAGTGGGAGTGTCACTGTCCAAATCTTACATTGCCTCTCTGGAAAACCCAGTTTGTATTATTAAAATCCATATGGAACAGGGGAGCTAGCTTTTATCTTCATCTTACATGTGGCTGTCTTGAATATTAAAAGAAAATGTATTATCCGCGGATCGGATGTGGGGATATTTATTACACGGGGTTGAAGTTAAGGATGAACCCTTTTCCACGGGATATGTATTATATTTGATCATCTCGCCAAGGGTTGACATTCTAGGTTTTGTTGTTGGGAGGTCTCTTCCTGCCATTTGGATAAGCATGGAACCCCACCATATGCTGTGTTAACTTATCTTGTGATCTTTGTTCATCCTTGGCTTTTATTACAGCACTTAGATTTTAGATGATTCGAAACCACACCAGAAAATAAGAAAGTGTATGGAAGCCCCCTGCGGACATCATCGTCGAAGAAGATACGTATATATGCTTAGCTGGGGAACTAGCAAGGTGCGAAAGAGCTGTCGAGGGGGTTCAAGTATTATTTCAAAGTCAACTTAAGCTTCATTAGTTGGGGACATCCTTTCAATGTGCTGAGAGCCACAAGTTATTTGCAGATCGTCGCAATTAAACTAACTCGGGAATCCGTTGCTCAGTGCTTGTCGAGTCTCGTTTATTTTATTCTTCTCCACAAAGTCCATTCAAAATGTGCATAAACCCTCGACAAGATCGATCGAGGGGAGCTTTCCGGGAGGGTCGACTTCTCAATCTATAAGCCAGTTATAACTCCAACACTTCATTAAAGAATAAAAGCATAAAAATAAGCTAAAGATACCTTTGATATTGGTCTCGCAGCCGCTTAAACAATTTGTGGAGGGCAGTTCTTTCGATTCCCCAATGGTCACGCGCGCATCGAATAACCAGAGGACGTACATGGAAGTCGTTGTTAGGGGAGTGGACGGCTTCCATATGCCGATGGTTTGCTTGCTCGGCCAAGAAAGACATCCGATTTGACTTCATGCGGTGCTTGAACATAACCCCAATGCACACACCAACGAGGTCATCCAATTCGAACACCGTGGCGGTGGTGTGGTTGACTTTCTGAAAATGGACAAACTCCCTTGCATGCAATTAGGACGGGGCAACGATTGGAGGGTGGGTGATTGGATATCTGATGATGTCTCAACATCCAACGATTGGAGCGTGTAAAAAAGAACAGGTCTATAATTTCCTTCTTCCAAGTTGCCCAGTCTTTTAACACATGCAACATAAAATAAGATGGGAGTGGAATTGATAGATACGAAATAATATAAATAAATTAGACCCGGTACTAACCAATTTTTTTTTTTTTAAATCTTTGGTAGTCAATAGTAAATGCAAAACTGTTGCAATCACGGGTGATGGCGATGTTATTCTATTCCCTGTAAGCAAATATCATCTGACCATCCGTGGATTACCTTGGATTCACATATGAAATAATACTTATGTGAAGCTCCTCGGCGTTGATAGGGCCTACTAGGTGAGGCCCAATTAGGTTGTAATATGTTTTGGGCCTTTTCTTTCCGATTTTAATTGGATAAGTAAAAAACTAAGCGCACAAAAAAAATAAAAAAAGACCGGGCAAAAAGAGACGGAGGAATGAAGAAGGAAGACAATAAGGCGGAAAAAGAGACACTTTCTCATCAAAAACTAACGACGTTTTCACTGTCCGACCCCAAAACTCTTGTGTGTTTGTGTGTGTCTGTCTGTCTGTCTGTCTCTCTCTCTTTCTGGGGCTTCCAGTTGGGTTCGGTAGTTGGAATCGGTTCGCTTCCCCCCACGAAAAGAAAACGGAAAAACCCCCCATGGATAACCCTGGGAATCCAGACGAGGCTGCGGCGGCGCCGGCTGTGGTGGTTGACGGGGCGGAGACGGAGTCCGCGGTTGGTGATGGGGAGGGTGGCGTAGGAGGAGGGAAAGGGAGCACGAGGAAGGATAGAGTGAAGGGACCATGGTCCCCTGAGGAAGACTTGATCTTGAGCGAACTTGTGAGCAAGTTCGGTCCCAGGAACTGGAGCTTGATCGCCCGTGGGATTGACGGTAGGTCAGGGAAGTCTTGCCGCCTCCGTTGGTGTAATCAGCTCGACCCCACTGTCAAGCGCAAGCCCTTCACTGGTAATCGCCCATCGCATCCTGGGGAATTTCCTGGGTTCCGGTTTTTGGTTTAATTTAAAGTGGTTTGATCGCTTCTTGTTGGGTTTTTGGGGTAATGTTAGCGTCTTTTCGCACGTTGTTTGGAATTGCTTCGTAAGTGATTGGCTGAACGGTTCAGAACATGGATTGATCCTTGTTTGACGATAGAATTTCGCGAGTGCTGTTGTTTTGGTGACCCGGATATGTTGTCAAAGAATTTGGCTTTGGCACTAATGACTTGCGAGATTAGAATCCTCGGTGCTTCATCAGTGTTTTGTCAATGAAGACTGCAAAAAATGTTTTATCTTATTGTTGCTGTCGGGTGATCCCCATGAAATGGAGAGTGGCTGGAGGAGTTGTTGGTACTTAGGTTGATGATTTTTACTATGCCTGAGAGAATAGGATGCTCTGTTGGTTGATCATGCTTCTTTCAGATTGTGCATGTCTAGAGTTTGCTTTCTGATGCACTGAGACATATACATTGGTTATTGAGATCTTACACCCCAACTGTAGTTGGTCCTCCCTACTTTTGAGTATCTGGATGTTCTTGTACATTTATAGTCGTCCGTTTTTTAGGTTGGTTCTGCTTAATTTAGACGTGTTTCAATCCCGGGCTATTTTTTGTGCCTGCAATGGCCGTTTGTTGTTGTTGATTCTGTCCCAGAATTTTATTTGAAGATGAGTATGTGTCTCCAACTTGTTAGTTTATTTTCCTTTTTGGAGAAGAAATCGCATTTTCCCAGTTTGTGCTACACTGCCTTCTTTTTCAACTCCATCCTCTTGGAATTCTAACCAGCTTGTAAATGAATAGAGGAGGAAGATCGGTTGATTGTTTCGGCTCATGCAATTCATGGCAACAAGTGGGCTGCAATCGCTAGGCTTCTTCCAGGAAGAACAGACAACGCCATTAAGAACCACTGGAATTCGACCCTCAAGCGCAGGAGCATGGGCCTCGACAGGATGAAGCAGGAATCCACCAAGACAGTGGATGACCCTGGCGTGGACAAAGTAAAAGCATCATCTGAGGAAACCTTGTCATGTGGCAATGTATATTCGTTGGAATCCATGGATGCAAAGGACGTGACCTCTTTGAAAAATATAAGCAAGGATGGTCAAGAAGGAATAACAACAACAGCTGTAATGAACAATGGAAGTGCTGGACCCCAAGCTCCTCTCACACTTTTCCGTCCTGTCGCTCGCCTGAGCGCGTTTAATCTCTACGAAGATCGAAATGGGCTTTTTGGTCAGCCATCAAACCAAGACGAGTCCGTTGATTCTATTTACGGAGAGCGGGCAGTGCCTCATCAGTGTGGGCATGGCTGCTGCGCCAATGAATGTGATGAGAAAGCAGTGAGTTCTTTGTTGGGGCCGGAATTCGTTGAGTACTCGGAGCCTGAAGTCTTCCCATCTTTCCAGTTGGCTGCCTTGGCCACTGACATAAGCAATGCCGCTTGGATGCGGAGCGGATTGGACAGCAACATTGTTCCCAACATCGGCACTAGCCATGAGGCTGTAGGAAGGGCAGTCGGTCATGCATCTCATGCCCAGAGCGGGATTCTAGAGGATACCAGGATGAACAATACGCACTACCGTTTCGACAGTGGGAGGAGCAAGCTGATGGGGGCATGCGCAGTTGCTACCGCCCCGTCCAAGTGAATCATTTCCAATGAAAAATGTTCTGGGAAAAGTCACCCATCATCCCATTGGAAGCGGACCAAGTTTTTCTCTGTTGAGATTGAGCTATTTAGTGCTTCATGTTGCATGGTGTAACTTGCATCCCTTTCATTATCAACCGGAGTAGCGGCAATTAGGTGATTTGTTAAACTTCCTCCCCGCCTTGATTCATTCTTTTTAACATGGGGCAATGGAGCTATCGAGACAAATGTTCCCTGGAAACGTTTTTTCCCAATGATGGGATCTTACTTATGCAAGAATCTGTAGCGGAACACTTGTCTAGTATGGAACTACTATCGGCCATGGCCACTCACTCATTATGCAGGGTTGTAGACGAGAGAGCTCATCAATACTCTGATGTTTGTATGTGAAGAAAGGCTTGTGAGGAAGAGAAGTCTGATCAGATGACAAACCAAACGAGACAGTCCATCTCAGATGAGATGGGGTGTGATGTCCATCTAAGATGAGATTCTTTTTGAGTTGTTGAATCGAACCCCACTGACCCAAAGAACCGACCGACAAAAAGCTAACCCCACCCAACAAACACCTTTTTTACCCCCCTCAAATGATTCATATGTTGTTGTCGTTTGCCGACCCCCACACTTCTTTACATGTCATTCCTTAAATTTCTAACAAAAAAGAAGGGAGGGATTTGTTCCTCGTCATCTGATTAGATCTTCAAAATGGCATGCTTTAAAAGGTCCATTTGCATTCATATCACATTGTCGAGTTCACCTCGTAACTGGAGCATGATATAACCTATGAAGCCAACCAATGCTCGAAATATAAAACTAAAGAAAGTCTGACCCCATCATATTCGTGTTGAAGTTACCTAGGAAAAAGGGTGAAACCAAAGGGCCAATGCCATGATTCAAAATAGGCCAAATTATGGAATAAAAGCACTTTCATCACTTTTTCTTTTTTTGGCCTCCCCTCCTCCTCCAACCCCATCTCTGCCATCTTTGCTCTTTTTTTGAAGTTGTATTCCAAAAACCCACCCGTGCTGCCGTCTCTCTGCTTTGTTGCGTGTTTAATGAAATTAACAGATGAGATTGCACAAGATTTTACCTAGTTATGTAATAAACTCAAACATGGCTTGTTATGAAATGAGATACAATCTCATCGCCTCCTTTTTTTCTGGTAAGAAACGAATGCTGTGTCCTTTCTTGCTTTGCTTCAAACTCAATTATGCAAAATTTGTTTGGAGGGTTGGAGTTGGATCAGATGGAAGAGAGAAACCTGCGACTGAGAGGGAGCACTTCCTAGGAATCATCGTCGGCCCCTACCCCCCCAAACCAAACTGCACGTTCTCTGTTCTCACCCTTCTTACCTCGACCACCCCTAAAGTCAGTCCCCGAGTCTTCTTCTCCTCCCCTTCCCACACTCTTTCCCTTTCCCAATAATAATGATAAATAAAGAACTAACCCCGACCCAAAGGAAGAAATCTATCCACGACCCCCCACCAAATTCTCTCTCCCTCTTCCACCCTTCTTTTTAAATATCACTTCTGTTCCCTTTGCCTTGTATTGTGTTCTGCCCTCTGTAATTTGCAGTTCTTTGTTTCTTTTCCTTTCCTTTCTTTTTCTTTTGTCGGAATCCACCCTACAAAGGACTGTTTCCCTCCCCGTTGCTGCACATAAATCACCCTCCCCAATACCAAAGGAACGAATGGAGCAGCAGGTGCAGTTCCAATAGCTGTAGGGGGTTGAAGGCGAACTACAACCACCACCACTTCTCATAACCCGTCATTCCTTTCACCTTTTTTATTTAGTTTGGAATGAAAAAGATCAAGTTTTGACTACATATACGCCATCTTTTGATGCCCGGTTGTTCAGGAGGAGTGTATGATGGGTTCAGTTATTCAGTTGTCCCACTCCGACCTCCTTGATCTTGAGGAAGGGGGTGGTTATGTTCCCCGTCACGGCCGCCGCAACTCCTCTGCTGGGAGCGATGATAGTGGAGAAGGGCATGACGATGCCAGCGAAGAAGGGAGCGTGAGCTTCTCCGATGCCGATGTTGGGTCGTGTTACTCGCACTACTATTCCACCGCCGGGGGTTCGTATGATGAGTACAGTTTCGGGTGCATGTCGGATGGGGACATCCCGGGGGGTTCGGGTTCCGGGAGGGCTTCGTCGGTGACTGAATCGGAGTGTTCCGTCGAGGTTGTGGAGGTGGAGGTGCATTTGGCTAAGGTGGAGAGGGACAAGGATTGCAGGATTTGCCATTTGGGTTTGGAGAGCAATAGTCAGGAGTCTGGAGTGCCGATTGAGTTGGGGTGTTCCTGTAAGGATGATCTGGGTGTTGCCCACAAGAACTGCGCAGAGGCCTGGTTCAAAATTAGGGGAAACAAGTTGGTCTAAACTCTCTCTCTCTCGGCTTGATATATGTTTCCTAATCAGGATTTTTGTTGTTGTTGTGCTTCTTGAAACTTGATTTTCTGGTTTGTGATTGATTGATATCAATGATTTTGTTTTTTGTCTGCTTTTGGTTTTTCTGGGAGTGAAGTCAGCAGCATTCTCGCGTGGTTCTCCATGTAGTCTTTTTGTTTACATCGTAATCACTAAGAGTTAATCAACATCATCATCTTCTTCTTCTTCCTCTTCATACAACATTTGAAAATGGTAGGGGAGGCAAAGAGTGAATCTCCCCCATCAATTAAAGTTTTTTTGTTCACGTGATTTTGGGTTTGGTGGGGTGGGAGTGGGAAGAGGTGGTGGCATTTTGACGTGGAATCTGAGGGGAAAATGGGGCAAAGTTAAAAGGAGTTGTCAAGCTGAATTGCTTAAAGGGGAAGAAGCTCAAAGGTATTCTGGTTGTGTTTCTAACTGAGCCGCTGCATGTTACTTTTGTCGAATGATTTAAGAATCTTCCTATTAGTGTTTGCTTTCTGGATTCTTTCATGCTTTTCCAAAGGCCAAGTATTGAGCACTAAGGAATGTGTGTGGTTTTTGCCTTCTGCTATCCTTTTTCTTTTGTGTGTGGCCACCTGAGTTTCCAGTGCTTCAGAGAACCTAAATCCACTCTGCCAAACTTCACTTGGTGTTCACTCAAGCACATGGGCACTTGTCTTTTTTGTTACAGTATGTTGCGTGACGCTTTGCAATTGCAACTGTACTTGCTTTTGTCTCAATTGTAAGGTACTGTTTTGTTTCAGCATTTTGTGTTGCGGTTCAGTGAAGCACAGAGTGTTCTGATTTTTGAGTACGTGAATGAATTAGTTGTGGTTGAGTTTTACCTGTCCCTAGCATGCTGGTTTGTGTAGTTCCTTAAATTATGAGGGCCACTTTTAACGAGTATCACTGTTTGTTGTAGGATTTGCGAGATCTGTAATTCGATTGCACGTAATGTCGTGGGGGCTAACGAGATGGAATCAACCGAGCAACCTTCCAACGAGGTCGAAAATGTCGTGGCTTCTTCCGCCGTGACAGCTCATACTGCTCCTTCCGAGAGGCGATACTTCTGGCAGGGTCACCGGTTCCTCAATTTCCTCCTCGCTTGCATGATATTCGCATTCGTCATATCATGGCTTTTCCATTTCCATGTGCCGTCGGCATAAATCTCAGGAAATTCTTGTCAGAACGGAGTAGAACAAGACAACAGCGGATCAATCAAACAACGGAGCTCGTAAAGCTTCTACAGATGATGCATATGGACCTCGCGGCTCAATCAGCTTCTGTAGTGCCCAGTGGTTGCTGCACATATCATTACACCCTTCAGGATCCGAGAGCCTAACTTGATCCGGCAAATCAGTGGTGAAATGCTAATGTGGGCACTGCAGATTTTCCTCCACATTGAGTTCTATTCTTCAATGTTATTTAAGGTTAATTCTGGTTCTTGATTTGCTGTTGATGTCGAGCCAAGCCAGGGGGGACAAAGAACAATTTGGTTCAAAGATATGAACAAAATCTTTGGTTAGATAACAATGCAAGGGTCAGTTGCCCTGAAAGCAGAGTTGTCAACGTCATCTCAAGGCAATCAACTATCACAATCTGTATTAATATCCGAATGAATCAAGAGAACAAACGATGGATTCTCGCATCACAAATTTGAAGGAACTTGAAAAACAATGCAAGAAAAACAGCAGTCTCTCATACTCCAATCCAGCTAAAGTTAATAAATACAAGATACCAATCACTGGCCATTTCCACATATAAGGCATGCATAGGTATTTCCAAAATGGAAGAGAGAAAAGAGAAGAACACTATACACTTCAATGTCTGGTCTTGTTTCTTGTTTCTAGGCTTGTGCCATCTTTAAGGGATTCTTGGGCTTCATTTTCCATCCCCAGGCTGAACAGGCAGGCCGCTTGAAGGTACAAGCCAGTCGGCCACTCCGGAGATATCACCAGTGCTTGCATCGCATCGCCGAGGGCTTCTTGTGGCATGTCGTTCATCAAGTAAGATAAACACCTCCGAGCATAAACAGTAGGTGACACCATTGTACCACAGTCGATGAACTGCAGACAAGGAAAGAACATTTATCAGCTCTTTGAAACTGCAGCCCTGTATAGATGGATGTACATTCAACACTCATTATGTGGGAATGATGAATGACTTCAACTGGCATAAATACTATCTGGAAAAGAAAAACCAGTTTAAATGATCAGTTTCGAAGCAAAAGAGTGAGATCTGCCAAAGCATAGGCCAGTTGAGAACCCCTCACTGCTTAGGTGTCAACATCACATTAGTTTATCAACAACACAGAACCAAGTACATAAACAGAAATAATAACCTGTCCGTAGCGATCAATAGCAGTTCCAAAATCCTTCGTTCTGAAAGCAGCGTCTCCACACGTCTTTGAGTTTAAGGTGTCCTGCATTTGATTGGTCCACATCTGGAAAGACAGCTGCAAGAAATGAACAGATTTGGTTCGTAGATTACTATAATTGCAGGGATGGAGAATCTAGATGCACAAGCTTGAACCTGACAAAAGTTCAACATGCAAAAGGTTTTCCTTTTGGCGAAACATTTCATTTTCTCAGGTTTATCGATATTCGATTAGAAGGTTATCCTTGCACATGTTGAATTGTTCAAACAGGATCACCCAACCAAAAATCAGCAGTCAGCCTTTGTTTTCTTGTTTGCATTTATTGTTCCTATTTCCCAGATAAAATCTCCCTCGCTATCAGGTTGTGGCAGGTCAAGGGGGATTTTTCTCTCATCACATGGATAAAAATAGATGAACTTTTTTTTCCAAATAAGACTCTTGTTACACTCCCTTCCAACCTCAAACTTATATTTATGGCAATTGAGGAGGAAAATTTTAGTTTACCTCATTAGCAACCCCCTCGTCATCCTTGTATCCGGTCTTCTCCAGTATTTCGTGAATCGCAGTGAGATCCATCCGTAAACATGCTTCCCCAAAAGGCGTCAATGATAGAGACTGAGCAGGGGATGTGGTTTCACGCTGGATACCCATCAGTACATATGATGGAACCTGCCCAAAGTCTTGATCAGTAAATTCAATCCAACATAGGATACTAACAATGAAACAGGGTAAATCTGCAATGCACCAGTTTAAGACTAACTGAATAAATGAGTCATACCTCAGATTCTTTTTGGAGTGGCATCAGAGATGTTACAAGTGACTTCGCATTTGGCCTCTCACGAGCTTCATACTGCAGACATCTTGAAGCAAGCCGTACCAGCTCAGTTCCGTCGTCATTTGAAAAGTTACCCTCCAAAGCAGAGTCCATTAGCATCAGAAAGTTCTTCCCTTTAATCAAATCAAGCGCCTGAAAATCAGAAGATTATATACGTGGATGACATCTTTAGGGAAACTGAATGAGCATAAATGGATGATGTGATGACTACATACATATATCATGCAGCCAAACTTCTCTCTGGGAACTAATAATTATGCACATGAAACTAATAAATAACATCAACTCCACATGAAGCATGGGTTCTGGCAAGAACTTTTGAAACTTACATGGCTAGGAGGGATGTGTTTTCCACTAAGAAGATCAAGCAACATGGTTCCAAAACTGTAGACAACACTTTCCGGAGTCACTCTTCCTGCAGTATCGGAAGGAAGAAAATCATAATGTGCAAACCTGAATGGTGGATCTAATGGTCTATGACCCCACACAAAGATAAAAAAATCCAAATAGATGTGGAAATCCTCCTCCATTACCTCACAGGTTCAAAACTACCATCCCCACTAATTTCTCCTCTTGTGATTAAATGCAGAACGCTATTAAGTGATTTCGAAGAATCCAACATCACCCATATCCCCAGAGGAAAGAACCAACTAGTAGACAAGATGGCAAAGAAAGCGGTGCACCAAGAAGAGGAATCTATCACCTTTTGCTACCCTCCAGATTTTGTGATAGATGTTTTACATGGGGATTTGCCATGTTTCGGATCTACAGGGATTTCGCATGGGGATTTGCCATGTTTTGGATCTACAGGGGCCTTACAACCCCAAACTATGTAGCTCTAGCTATTATCTAATCTAAGAACTCTCTCTCTACCAAAAAGATAAAAAAAAATCCTTTTAGGACCACTAATTAAACTGCCGACAGAAGAAAGTCTGGCTGAAACAATAAGTTATCATGATAGAGTTCAACTCAGATATGGAAAGATCTGCAATAACTCAACTGAACTCACATTGGGAATAGGATGTCTCATTCCAAAGAACGCGACAGTTTTTAAAGCAAAAGGTCAATAAAATTTTCTAAAAGCGTGGTGGAAACATGTTATTCATACTCGCTCTGAATGTAAGCACTCTGAGACAATAACTGAATTCATTTACCTGTTCTCAAGTATTCAGGAGGGGTAAAGGCCAGATTGGTACTATAACTCTTGCCATCTCTACTGTTCTTCATCAAGCCAAAAGAAGATAACCTGGGATTGGCATCCTGGCAAGTTCAGAGGGCAGAAAAACTGTAAGGCGCACAGGAAAGGGACAATTGTGGAGAAAAAATAAGATGCTTAGAAATCCTTCACCTGGTCAAAAAGAACTCTGTAGGCATTGAGATCGTGATATAGTGCTCGACCTTTGCTGCTGCAGTAATCAAGAGCCTGTGCCAAATAAAATGCCACCCTCAATCTCATGGCCCATTTCATGGGCTGGCTATCCCCTACAGAAGTCACATTGTGAGATTTATTAGAGCATCCCTCCAAAAGGTAAAAAACTTTTCAGGGACGGAAGGGAGTAGAAATTGAAACAGAAAGGCAGAGAAAGAAAACAAAAGTAAAAGAACATCCAAACAGAATAGATGCGCACAATGGAAGAGATGCTTGGCAAGTGTCTCGTGTGGCATGAACTCCGCGACGAGCAATCTCTCGTCTCCTTCGCAACAGCTCCCAATCAAATTCGCCAGCCTCTCACTCCTTAAATTCCCGACTGCTTTGGCCTCCTCCTGCAGATTTAATTATCCACATCAATCAACAATCCGCAAACAGACACATGCCAAGGAATTAATGACAGGCCCGATCCTTAACGGAAAACGAACCAGGAACTGCCTCGAGTCGGGCCAGGCGAGACGGTTGAACCGCTTGATGGCAATGGTCCGGCCATTATCAAGCTGCCCCTTATAGACAATATTGGGAGCTTTCAACCCGTGCTCGGAAACGATATTATCCGGGGAGAACCCGCCGGTCGCGGCCTTCAGCTGCTCGAAGCTGTACTCGGTGAAACCGGGCCACTTGCTCTTTTCGGAAGCATCCCCGTTCTCTGCGACGGCACCCAAAACAAAATCTCACACCCTTCATCACCATATCAACCAAAAGAAGAAAAGATCCAATCTTTCACACTTAAACCACGAAGAGCAAACGACCCATCATTGAAAACGGGTCGTGTAGAGGAAAATAAGTGCACCGAGATCAGATGATTCTAGGACGGAAGGCTTGAGGGGGGAGTGGAACCAGCAGAGGGAGAGCTTGGAACAGCGGGCTCCCATTGAACCGACGTGGGTGGCGGAAGAGAAGGGGAAGGGGGGTCGGACTCCGGTCAAAGGATCAGACGGGCTTTGGTTTTGGTGGGAGGAGGAAGGAGATCTGACAGGCGGAGAGCTGTTCAACGGTTTAGTGTTCCTCTCTTATTTTAATTGTTTTAGTTATTGTTTTTTACTACAACATGCGAGTCGGTTTTGCTTTGCTTTTGATATTTGGGAGGAGTTGGGGGACGGAGAGAAACTGTTTGACGTCTGTGGGGACGATGATGGATGGCTTTGGTTGTTCTCTCTCTCTCACTCTCTCACTCTCTCTTCTTTATTATTATTATTAATCGAAATCGTTTCCTTCTTTGTTAGTTTATCAGTCTATAAATCATAAAGAAAAAAGACGTCATATTCAATGTAGCAAATCCACATGATTTAATTCTCAATCCACACCAAAGAATTAGAGGAATGAGTTTGGTAGTGGTTTATTTCGTTGCACCATAGAAAAGTGGGATTGCTTTAAGCCCTTTTTGGTTGTTGCTCTTAATTAAAAAGAAAAGTTAATTGTAATAAAAGAAAAAAAAAACTACTTTACCCTTTACCTTTTTCCACCTTTCTATAATCCCATCATTCGGGTCTTGCTCATTTACATCAACTTTTCATTTTTTTTTTTTTTAAATTATCCCCTTAATTTTCTGGCCTTTTTGGTCCACAAGGGCTTTCTCCTAACTTTGAACCATTTGTTATGACACGAAACTTGAACTTTCACAGTTGAAGATTCAAGTCAATTATGCCGATGAAAAGGGAAAATAGATAGACCCAAATAAGTTACTGTAGTCCCACTGATTTGGGTTGGCAGATTATGAATTTTTTTTTATAGGTTTCATGAATCATGGGGAGGCATTGGTAGTTAACCTGATATGAAACTGTTGTTAAATGGGCAGAGTACTCACATTATCCAAAAACTCCTTTTTCTTTTCAATAATCTTTTTTTTATACCCAGCTTTCGGCAGATGCTCAGATGTCAATCGTGGGCTGTGTTTGTCTGGAGAGAAAGGGATTGAGGGGAGGGAAAGACAGAAGGGATTGCAAAGAACTGACAAGCAACAACTTACCAGAGGGGAAAAGGGTGAAGTGAAGATAATTGTGTCGGATATGGTAGGAATTATGATTGATATCACCTCATCAGGGTTCAACCAGGCCCCCTCCCTACAATTTGAACATGCAAAAGTGATGAGAGTCCACAAGCCTGTAAACTTTTATAGGCATGCCTCAATCATCACACCATGAACATTCAAATTTTTTTTTTTTTAAAAAAACACCCCCCATTTTCTTTTTCTTCTTTTTTAACCTTCTCACCAGCACGATTTCCGCCAAAATATTGATGATTACATTTTAGTATCTCCAGTGGATGCTATACATAGAAACGGTTGTACTGTCTAGAGAGGGACAATTGGCAAATTCGAATTTTGATTTGGGAAAATGTCATGCATGCTCTGCATTCTGTCGTACATGGTGGAATGGGCAGAGTGATGGGGTTTGGAAGGATTGATTTAACTAATCTTCTTATTCCACTCTATCTTCTGTTATTTGAGACAAGAGTGAACATTCCCGTGAGAGTAGAGAAGGGACCGTCCATTCCTTTGGCATCCAGCCTAATGCTTAATCAAGGAGTTGTGGTCGCTAGGTTGAGTCGACATTATTCTTTCCTTGTACATTTCATAAGAGAAACTATTATCCTCCTAGTCCTAATGCAGATGCAGAAACCAAAAATGGTCTATACCAGCTGATAAGGTAAAGATCCCCAGTTTTAGGAACTTAAATGCTATAGTCTTGGATGATTCCTACTATACTCGGTCTAGAGGAGTTAATGGAAGGTGCTTAGGTCGAGGAGTTTTTCCCGGGCCTTCGACTTTGGGTACCGGTGGAAGCTTAGATGAGGAGTTTTGGTCGTATGACAGTTCCCCGGAATCCTTGTGTCCGGCGAAATGGCTGGTGTTGAGGGGCTTAGAAGGAGCCCGGGAGCTTATGAAGGCAACACATATTGAAAACGCTTGTAAAGATGAGATGAACGAATCGAATTTCACTGTGTAGACCCCCTCTTTCTCTGGCTTCAAGCTGAAAATCGGCACATTTGAGTTTGATTCCCCCTGCAGGAAACAAATATCAGAGCAGTTAAGACATGCCACAAGTGTTTTGTTTGAGATGCTGCAATCTCAGGGTGAATCTTTTTACCTGCAGAATAAGTTCGAAACATTTAGATGTCGAGCAACTATCAAGGGGCTTTGGCATTTCGCAGGACACTTTCTTATTCGAAAGAATGTTGAGTTTGCAACCGACATCCCAACCTCCACAGTCGCATGACCCACCAGATCTCCACCTGCTTATCAAAGACGAAGGTTCTCCGTTGTCTGGCAAGCTATGGATTGCTCCAGGAATAATAACTGTCGTGCTACCATAATCATTGGAAGCAATCTCACAAGAACATCTTTTCCCAGGAACAATCCCCTCGACTAAATCAATGTACTTGTTCTGATGCTTGCAGGCATGAATAGGGACCTTGGAAACAATGGCCGCAAACTCCACTCGTCCAGCAGAGTCGCTGAATCTGTTTTCCTTACCAGAGTTTCCCATCTCAGAGCTGAATAGAACATACTCCCTTTCAACAGGATTCCCGGTCAAGTTCTCCGACCAAGTCATGGACATATGACCAACTTCGCTGCAAACAAAGTCGCCACTTTTCGTCTTAGATCCTTGACCAACCCAACTCCCACTCTTTCTCTTATTTTCCTCAAGAGAGTAAAAAGTGAAGGCCCTTTTGGATGACACACTGTTTTCAGATGATGTCAAATCCTTCGTTGAACAAATGAGGATTTGGTGGTTATTTCCAACTACAAACTTCAGAACGGGGCCTTCATTTAAAACCGCAAATTGCAGAAGAGCTTGAAAAGTTAATCCTGGCTTTTTCTCAGGACGTGATTCATTGCCATTCAAGGAGCTCTGAATCGACGAATTCAGATTTACCCGAGCATCTTCAACACAATTATTTGAAGTAGCAGGCTTATACTTCAGAATTGGATCAAATAACTTTCTCACAGAGCTGAATCTAGATTTGGAAGGTGAGTTTTGTTTCTCTTTGATCAGGAGAGAATCGGCAGATCTTATAAGACCGGATCTACCAGGAATAATGGTGGAAGTATTGCCCACTGAAGATTTGCCTTCCTTGTAGCTGAAACTTCTGCTTAAGCCACTCAAGTTGAACCTCCGGCTTGGTGGGTCTTTCCGAGATGCAAGTTCAGCACTTTCTTGATGTACAGATTCAAATTTCCACGCTTTGCTTGCGCTTCTAGGGTCAGCTACATTTTTCTGGGGATTGTCATTGTCAGGCCGCTGATTTCCGGACTTGAGTACCTGGGAAGCGCTGTCCAAGCAATTTGGTGTTTCTGTGGTAGGAATCCCAGAGGACAATTGTTTGGTGTTTCTGCCCGATGAACAGATCTGGTGTGCTTCCATCAGGTCCTGACCTGACATTTTCATGCAATCGCCATGCTGAGAAGCCTCTAATGAAGAACTGTTTCGTCTTCTTCTTGGGAATAGGACCGTGCCTGAATGCTTTGCAATGCAATCCATCTCCAAAACATTTGTTTCCGAGGCGGGTGGGTCTATCCTTCTTTTACTTCTTCCATCATTCTCCATATTGTCCTTTTCCTTCAAACTGGCTGAGTGCTGTCTTTGTCTGCTCTTTGACAAGGAAGCTATGTCCACATTCAATGAGTTAATTTTCATATCATGCATGACATTAGCACATGCCGTCATTCCTTCTTCATCTCTGTCTTTCACACATCCATTAATTTCGCTTGCCTTTTCATCATTACGACCAGCACAATTTTTGAAATCTGACGAAGATATTCCCAACTCGGATGCAGCCCTGTGATGTTTTCCCTTCATAGGGGGAAGTCCTGGATAGCTTCTGCTCAGTGGCTTAGTTGACTTGTTTATCTTTTCATTACAATCCAGTGCAGTACTGGATAAACTGTCAGTGTTGAGAACGCCCCCAACATTCCAAGATTTGCTTTTCTGGGTGAACTTCTCCAAACGCCTCCAATCCAGAACTCCAACATTCAAGGCTTTTTCTTGTACAGTTTCTCGTCGCTCGGCATGCTGGAGATAATCTGGCAAATGAGTCATGTGCTTGACCAACTCATTGGTTTCCATAGAATCTCCTTTCCCCTTCTGATTCTTCGAATCTCGAGAAGATTTTTGCTGGCTGGCCCTGGCATCCGGATCCACATTGAGTCTCCAAGACGAACTTTCGCTAGCATTGGCCGAACGCCAATCCCCTTCTACCCTTGATTTTCCTGGATATTTAACACCCTCAGATCCTCGAGGTAACTTTACCTGATTGTCCATTTTCTTCAAGTTTTGTTGTGACTTTGAGCTCTTTCTAGCCATCGGTTTAAATTCCTCGTCCACAGTTGGAAAAGCATGATAATGCTTCTTTTTTATCTCCGTGGACATTGCATCTGATTTGCTCATCTCTTCTGTAATATAAAAGTCCCGGCTGAATCTCTCTCTTCCTTGGTGCTAATGCTGAAAGTAGAATAACCTACGGATCAAAAAGATATTTGACGGAGGACCCAAAATCCCAGCCCAACCTCCTGCAACGACATTACTCAAACTATAGAGAAACTCAAAAGCAACTCACTCAAACGACGAGGAAGACGTAAACTGATCAACTGGCAACACTAACAAACATAGAAAATGGTACCATTGGGTATCACCACAGAAAAGGAAGACCCCACGAAAGACTAGAAGCAAACGGAACCACCGGGGTTCCTCCATAGCACATAAACATAAACCAAGTATACAGAACAATAACAAGCACTGAAGGTAAAGCAAAGAGGGAACAAGCAAGCGACAAAGATCTCAGGCACGTCTAGTTCTACATCTGCTTACAGTTTTGAGTCCACATTCCGCATGAATCATTAGCTCTTCAAGGTCTCTTCCATAAGAGACCGACAATGCCCCTTGCCAGAAAGGATCCAGCCACGGTTTTCTCTCCTTCCTCACCAAGTACCTGAAACCAAGAAAAAACACAAATCAAAACATCATCCACAATTCCACACAATCCCATACCAATTCAAAAGCAAACACTAAACTCATTGGGTAACATGCCAACAGCATGGAAATAACTCGTCTATCAATCCCATCGCCAAAGCCGTAAAGAAAAAGAGAAAGATATAGAAACGAAGCGAACCAAAGCAATCAAAAGAGACAAATCGGACAGAAAAAGTGAAAGAGGACAGAGAAGGAAAAGGAAAAGGAAAAGAAAGGAACATTAAACTGAGGCACATCCCCAGAAAGGACAAAAGCAAAAGATGCCCGATCTCAGGAAAACGGCTGAAACCAAAAGAAGGGAAAATAAACCCACATCCAAGAATTCGGCTTTTGCACAACAGAAGAAGACGGAGAAGAAGCAGCAGCAGCAGCAGCATCAGGCAAAAGAAATCAACCGACAAAAGGAAGAGGAAGACCAAACGGAATCATCACGAGTGACAGGGGGGGGGGGGGCTTAAGTGGATTAGAAGCAAAGAAAGGAACTTTTTTTTTTCTTTTCCTTACTAACAACCTCAACTCTTACCACAACAATGTTGGGGGGGGGTGAGCAAATTGCAGAAATTGCATGCACACGGCGGCAACGAGCGAACTAAAGGAGGGGATTTTGGCGGGGTTTTCCCCCTGAAGGGAACAAAAAGAAAGACGAGGCACTCGGGATTCGAGCTCTAATCATCAATGACGGGAAACACGGGGGATTGAAATGGAGGGAAAGAAAAAAGAAATCATTGCCCCTCCCACCCCACGGCCCTTATCCTTGTTAAACATGACTCGACTCCTCAGTTTCAGTTCCAGATGTATGTAATAGAAGAGCACCAGAGTCTTCCTCTCCTCCCCCACAGCTCAGAAACACAAAACGATGCCGTTTCAGAAGCAAGCAGAGCATCCTAGGCGAACCAACGGCCTAAATCCCAGGTAACCGATGAAGGTGTAAGAACATCTTGTAACGCTTGCATCAACGACAAGGGGTCATCACATGGAACTCTGAAAGGGAATGGGTAATGTTTGTTTGTTTCCCTATTTCTTCCCTTAAGGAGTATCGCCCTATTAATTACTGGGTAACCTCAGCCTCAATAATATTAGCGGATGACAAGAGTAAACCAACGGAGAGATAGAGAGAGAATGTCACTGACATTGATTGATTCCCACGAAAAGAAGAGGGGGGTGGGGACATGGCTTCTGTTTTTTTCTTTTTTGCCTTTCGGCCGACTGACTTTGTCCTTCAGCGGCAACATGCCAATTTGCTCGACCTCGAGCTCGACCCAAAAGAATCTTCGTCCCTCTCAACCTTTCCTCTTTGCACTCATGCCTCTCTCTCCATTCCATCATGAAGCTCGTTAATCCTCCGTCTGTTGCCCCGAGGTCCTGGGCTGCTGCTTCATTCGTAGTGTGGATTTTGTGCTGTCCGAGGGCTTTCGGTTTTTAGGCGGGTCGTGGCCGAGGCTCAAAACTAGTCTCGGACCCAACTTCAACCATCCTCGACTTTCCCGGGTGTTCGCCGGAATCAACGTCTAACTCGAGTGAGTCCGGGGGGGCATCTCATTTGTAACGGAGGTTGGCATCTTCCAAGCTTAGAACCTGCGTGCACAGCCCTGACTTCTCTGGTCAGGCAATGCTGATATGTCCTACAATGTCGGGACCTTCTTGTTTGAAGGCTCGGCATTGCGTAAGAGGGAGGTCCTGATTCCCTGGCACGACGGGCGACTACGCAACTCTAATGTCAATGCCAAGTAAACCTTCCAAATTTGAGGTCATCATCGGTACACACAACAGAACAGATTTCAAACCACCCCATCTCCATCAGATCGAATGAGGGGATTCATGAACACGGTCCCATGCCAAAACTACATGATATTACAAACCCAGCTCGTTCAGAATTGCGTTCAAGGAACATTTTTTACACAGAGGAAGCTCTGTATTTTAGGGTCAACAATCCATATTTATTGTTTGCTTTTTCCATGGCTGGACATGGACAGGTAAAAAATATGAAGCCCCCTATTTCATCAGGGCCCGCAGGCCACCCACCAAAATCGTATGCAACTATAAGAACACGGAGCCGAAGAAGCTGCCAAAAGTGATCACAACCTTGGGAAAATCGACATTTTCTTTGGTTTAACCGAGTTGTTGGCAATCAATCCCCTTCTCATTAAATACCTCCGAAGCACCAAACACTGTGCAACAGCAGTGTAAGGTTTCTCCTTTTTCTGTTTCTTTCAAGAAGTCATGGACATGTCTCAAGGTGACAATCATGGAGACGGGACGATGACGATGATGATGATGCAGATGAGCTTCTACTGGGGGAAAGGTGCCGACGTGCTCTTCTCGGGGTGGCCCGGCGAGAGAACTGGCATGTACGTTCTGTGTCTCCTCTTCGTTTTCTTTCTTGCCGCGTTGCTGGAGATCTTCTCCGTCGCTCTGGATGGTAAGACATCTGGCCCCGGTGGAATCATGGCTAGAGCTGCCGGTCAGGCTCTTGTCTATGGGATTAAGATGGGTATGGCTTACCTGGTGATGCTGTCAGTCATGTCCTTCAACGGCGGGGTCTTTATTGCAGCTGTGCTAGGCCACACTTTCGGATTCTTTGTTGTTAAAGCTCGAGCTGCCGCCATTGCCAGCCGGGCCGCGGCCAACACCACCACCGGTGGCTCTGATAAACCTTGATCGAGTTCCCAATCCCATAGCCAAAAGGAATGTCAGCTTATTTTCTTTCTGGCTTCATCAACTAAATGAATGACATTACAAAAGAAATTAATAATTTCAATTGTTTTCTAAACTTCCTCGCCGTAAAATGTTACATAGATATCTCTACAAGGAACCACGACCGAGTACGTACAGTATCATCTCATCCGGCCTATCTTCTATAACGATTCCAGCAGATTTCGCAGCCTGAGGTTCTGAGGCTTGCTTACAGTATGGAACATCTATCCATGCCCAAAGCTATAAAACACTCTTCTGCCAGTCGGCCATAATCGAGAAAACCAACTCACTCGCGGACTTGCATCATTATCTTCAGGGATACTCTCTGTGTCATCAGTCATATCCTCTTTCTGGTCTGCGACCTTTCCATCGACAACTGCGTCCGAACTTTCGTTGTTTAACTCACTTCCAGCATCAGATATTTCTCCTGGCTTTTTGTCAAAGAGTCCCTTGAACTGTTTCCTCGCCTTCCTCTCCACTTCCTGATTGTCCACACGACCAAAATGAATTATTATCATGGACTAGAATTTCCCTTCTCAATTTAGGCAATACGTACAAAAATGAGGCCACTAATCCAACCTGCTCTTTCTGTTTCAGCTTCAAAAGAGCTGCCGATGCATCGAGTTCACTTGACTTGTCGTATTTTATCATCTGGTCATTCCAAGTAAACATGCTCAAGCTAAATATAATGAAAGGATTCCAAATTGAGATTCTAATAAAGATAGATTATAAGCCCCACCGATTCGAAATCATTTCTTGCTTCCTGAAAATCTCCGGCTGTCATATAGGCCATTCCCCGGCGATATAAAGCCTTGACGTGGCCAGGATTTGCATCCAAAATCTGATAGATTAGAAAACACGAGTTAATGCTCCATAATGACGTAAAAACAAACACCTACCTGAACATGATCACAAATGTTTGCTGTATGGTCTGTACTAATATTAACATAAAGCCAACTGTCCTCACAATGATTTCCCCGGAGTATAAGTCTGACGAATCTTAAACAAGAAAGAAGGAATAGTCATACCTTGTTGCAGGCCTCGATAGATTTTCTCGACTCTCCTAACTTAAGGAAGCAAGCAGCGACGTTAAGATTCAAGAGGTTCTTCGCATGAAAGTAAAAGAGAAAGATCAGTTCTCTGAAGTGAAAGCTTGCGTATTACGGAATTGAAGATTACGGTAGATATACAGAACCACGGATGATCAAACAAAGTCCAAGCCTAAAAGTATTCGAAGCCAATTTGCTACTAGAAATTGAAAATCGAGACAGACCCGTGCATTCAAGAACTCTTTCCCCTCCTCGTCATCCTGTGGATTGACATGATTGAATTCACGAAGCACCTGAAACAGGAGAAAACCTTAGTAATGGATGGTAACGGTGATTCAAACCTAATCCTTACAATCTGGAGAAGGTTTTAGTCGCTAGTTACTTTTAGGAATCTTGCCAATTGCACAAATTGCTATAAATAGAGATAATTAAGTAGATATTTAAGCAATTCATAACCGACTGCAGTGACAAACCTTCTCATACTTGGCCTTGGCCAGCTCAAACTTTCCCTCTTTAAAGAGTCTATTTCCCTGACAGAGCAATGCAACAATTTCAACAATCAAGAAAACAGGGCATCTTAATTCACCTCGACAAATGAGCGTAGCGGGGAAATGAAAATATTATATGAAATAAATCAAGAATCAAAAGGCCACACCGTGCTCCTTATCTTTTCTGCGTCATCCATTATACTTCGAAAGTTCAAACCAGTCCAATCCTGCATTATACATTAAAGGACATGTATCTAAGTACGATATGGAACCCCTGGCACTTAAAATTCAAGAGAACTCTCAGCCTAATTACCGGAGGCATTTCAAACCCAAGAAGCTCAATTTCCCATTGGATGTGTGCTCCTGCCGGAACATTAGGTGGCCTGATTATAGGGAACCGGAACAGTCAATGACTCAATATTATTAACAAGTGATGTCATTTGTACTGGGGACAATTCTTCTACAAGAAGCACAACCTTGGAAACTTGTCGTATGCATAGTCAGGCGGACATGTAACAAGTGCAATCTCTCCAGGCAACATCAACCTCACACACATTTCGAATCCTTCAGGTACCTGTAAATGATCGAAAAATTGTGAATGTGAAAATATCATTTATCTTTGATGATGATCACATCATTGATGAAATCTGGAGACTCACAAGGCCTTCACCAGAACTGAATTCCAAAGGCTGGCCATCATTATCAATCCTAGTATCATAGAATAAAGAATTTTCATTGTCAAGCAGCATCCCCTTATAATGCACTCGTAGCCGACTGTCGTGAAGAGGACAATCCATTGGAAAGTCACCTGAAGAAATTGAGCAATCTCAGAATCACCTGCTTGTTCACAGATAACAAGACAGTAAACAGAAAACTATCGATGTGATCAAAAGCACAAATGCGCCCATATTCGGTACATATATAAGTTTTGGGACATTACATTTTGGTAAAAACAGAATGATATAACTGTTATCATGGTATCCCTACCAAGTACCAATAATTCAATCAAATGCATGCAGCAAAGGGTCAATTTCCTTTCAAAAGGTTTGCCGCTGTAGTGAGTTCCACTAAATAACCATAATTTCTGGAAGCACACCTTGTCCATCACGTATTCTGCGCTTAATCAGGCGTCCATCTCCAAGCATGTCTCTTACCTGTCAACAAAAACCCGTTGAGTTGACTGGGTTACTTCATTACAGTAATGGAAATTCTTCTGAATCAGAAAACCTGCCTGGACAAAGTGAACCAGTTCCACTTCGAAGTGTATTTCTTCGAAGTCTTCAATCAAGGGCAACATCGGAGAATCGGTTAGGTACTGGCGAGTGACAAAGATTAGTGCCTTTTCCCCCTTTGTCATTGTTCCGATGCCCATTTCAAGTCCTTTTGGTATCTGCATAAGTGGAAATCACAAGATCAAGCCTATGTAAATGGAAATCACAAGATCTAGTCCATCTGGCACCCGCATATACAGAAATCAAAAGAACTGGCCAATCGGAAACTGCTAAGATGAGACCTTCCAGAAAATAATGTACTGTATAAGTAGACCCATCAATGCACTGTGGCCATACACAGAGAACAAATACAGAGACAAAAAAGACTAAGGCATGAAAGCTGAAGCAGAAAGAGAACGTGGGATGGAAAATCGTTATGTGCCATTTAAAAGGACTCTACGCACTGTGAAATATCAAAATCTGGTTTCTATTCGAATGAAAGAAGTCTGGCCTCAGATTTTCCAAAGGTGAAAAGGTAAGGTTCTGTCCGTTCACATGATGAGATCCACTTCCCATCACACGTCTTGCCAGATATCCTGAAAAAAACATGTTCAGGTTGGGTTTGATCGCATGTAGTCTAACCAATCTATCAGCCCATCCACGAAAGCCATGATAAAAAGGATTAAAGACTACCGAGCTTTTATTTCATATGGTTCTCTTGGTGTCTCCCAACCCTGTCCCTCACTTATAACCTGTGGAAAGGCATTAAGTAAGGGTGTCAAAATTTAAAAAATAAATAAACCAGTCTCAAGTTGATGAATAATCCCTCCGTACCAAAATTATGTCTTACTGTTGCTAGTCACGAAAAACTACCTTTGGGTTCACTGCCTCTAAATCCCAAATTCAGTACATTGACAAGCATGCCTAAGAGGGACCGATTTTGTTTAAATTTTTAATATATAGAAACAGCGCCACCAATTGGAATTGACTAAAGCTAATTGATCAATATGAAAGATAAATTATTTTGATAAGGACAGAATCTTCCGAAGAACAAGACGAATGTGTTGGCATCACTTGTACCTTCTTAACAACTCCCAAATCATCGCTGACCACCTGCAGCAACCATATGAATGATAATATTAGAAGTCAGCAATAAATGATTTAATAAGTCAACCAAAATCCATAATGTGGATATGGAAGATTCCATCAATATAGCAATCAGCAAGAGACATCCTTTCATAAATTCACTCTCCTGACAAGGTTATCCAACCCAAATGATTAATTTCTTAAGGAAAAGTTTTTACTCTATTGCTGAACTTGCCTTAGGCTTAAAGAAATCTATCATCTCAATCTCAAAATGAAGGTCATCGTCCTTAGGGAAGTTGCTTGGAACTGGAACTGGACAGTCCTCCTCTCCATAGTGTAATTGTGACTTCATCTTGAACTGAAACACAATTCCATAAGAAACATTAGGTTATTCCACACATGTCAAGCACAGGTAGCAAAATGAAATTGTAGAAAATCATGCTTGTCGAATATATTGTCCTGGTTCCTGTCTAACGCCTACTTCCACCCACCCCAGACAACAGCACATTTACAAAGGAGACCCTAGAGAGTTGAACTGCAATACCATTGCTACTTCACCCTTCAACATTGTGGGCATTCCCTCCAGCAGCCCCGATAAAATCTTACTTTTCCCCAGGACCTGTCTGATTGGGATACCCTTCCCTGAACAAGAAAAATTTACCCTTAAGTCATCATTCAGTGTTCCTAAAAATCCAAGCTTCTGTATCACATACTGATAATGATTGACCTTGTAAAAATTTTCGACAGGTTTACATGCCAGGAATTCTAAGAAATCTACAATACAATTCCTGAGGATGAGCTAGGTTCCTAGAAAAACAGAAATCTCCAGTTTTATTGGTAGTTGAGAAATTCCAGGTCCACTGAAAGGAAAATCCGATGAGAAGGTGACTGGAACGATTATCTCCTGATAAATAAAAGCATACAGTCAACGAACCTCCAAATTCTGACTTGCTGGAATTTACGACGACCCCATCCAATGTTCGAACTGTGCAATGATAAACTACCTTAAAACAGAGAGCATTCAATCAAATCACGACATTGTTTACAAGAAATCCTTCCAACGAAGACAACGATTTCGTACTGCAAATCATCATCAATCAAACTAATTAGAAAACTTGAACCTGATCACCATCTTTAGGAGTAGATTCACCCCCACCAGGTCTAACAGTAGCCTTCATCAAACCTCCCGGAACCATCTTCTTCCTCCTACAACAACCCCCTCCCGTCTCAGTACTCGAAAAAATAAATAAATAAACAGGTTCAATGCAAGCCTACGGCCCCTCCGATTCAACCATCCTCACAAAAATGAAAAACCAATAACCAAAGAGAAAAAAGAAAAAAACCTCTTGTCGTCATCCGAAAGTGGTTTCTTCTTCTGGGCCAAAGGATCCTTCTCCGACACCTCCTCCGCAGCCATCACCCCGATTACCCCCCCAAGTACACGACCTCGACCCAAACACAATTGACAAGTTCAGTCCGCCCAAACCAGCACCAACAATCAGACCCACTTCAAAGCAAGAAAGGAGACAAAAATGAATGGACGCTCCTGGGCTGGCTGTTAGGAAGCAAGCAGTTCAACCACTGGAAGAAAAAGGGGGGGGGGGGGGGGGACGGGCATCTCATCGCCGCTATCCGGCGGCGATCTGACAGTTGAATTATGACTGGCCGACAAGATTATGTCCATCCATCTCAGGACAGGAGTAGTTAATGGGCCTGGGGTCCAGCTCAAACAAATGCCTAATAGTGAGCTTCTCTGGGCCAGCCCATTGTGAGATTAGCATGAACGGAATTTAATGTTTTTTCTTTTACAAATAAAATAAAATTTTTAATTCCCGGGGTGGGTACGAATATCGAGACGTGGCAGGAAATACGAGGGTTCATAAATGAAGTAGCGGGCGTGAGACCAACAAATGTCCTGGGCGGGAGAATTATGGCGGGGAATCAATCCAATTACACCTTTTCCTTTTCTTTTTTTTAACCATTAAATAGAAGAAAAAGGAAAAGGAAAAGATGGCATATCAAATCAAAAAGCAGGAATGACGCGGACGACGTGGGTCGCAACAGCAGCGGGGGTTGGGCTGCCGGAAAAAAAAGGTTAGGGAAGTGCGTGAACGTGACAGACCGGGGCACGGTCAAATTAACACTGACGATCACATCACACCACCAAAAGAAGACTAGGCACGACGACAGGGACGTCGACCGACCCCTCCTGACCAAGAAGAACTGGGCATTTGCCTAATTTTCTTGTTGCTTCTGATAAAGATCGGCCCCCGGGTTTTCACATGTCCGGTTTCTTTGAAAGATCTGAAAATAGGTATTCGATTTGGGAGCGACCGCTGGCCGCCATCGCTATCTCACTTTTCACAACCTGTAAGCACACAACTCAGCTTGAGCTGGTGCTGAGACAGACACTAGTCATGTTGATTAAGTAATCCCCCACCACCACCATGATTCGACGACATCGTCCCCATGTATTGCACATGTCCACATGCCATTCACGATGACCATGGAGGGAACTCACCCCATCCCATACACAAATGAATAAAAAATTTGTGCATCAGTCCGGGCATCTTCACGCGTTACATCCCATCATGACCTCCCCATTTCAACAACAAACACATCACACGTTCCCCCCCACACACACCAATCCTATTTCATGACAAATCCTTCGTACCCAAGACAAGAACAACGTTTCCAGTAATCATCAAACCGCATCCACCATGTGATCCGGAGTCCCCCCCTCCCCCAACACAAAAAAAAAGCGACTGGAATTTGGGGGCATCCCAAAAAATCATGCAAAAGGCGTCGCCCTCAATTGAATGAAAGACTCGCGGGGCACGCCAACCCCTAAAATCAATATTATTATTATTATATACTTTTTCTTGACAAGGATCATAACAAAGGCTACGCCAGCATAATTAATAACATCAATCCCTCCTTATGATACCAGTAATAATAGTAGGGCAGTAGCCAACCGTCAGAGAGACAACCAAAACACAATCCCTCTCATCATCGTCCCTTATTACAATCTTAGCACTCCCTAAAAACATTTTTATATATTTGAAGAAAACATCAAACGAAGGCAAACATCAGCTGCAGCCGGCTGCCACCCACTCTAAGCTAGGGGGGGGGGGGGGGTACGACCCTCTTCTGCCGTCTGCTACTACCCTTTTTCGAGAGAGAGAGAGAGCCCTCCTCCTTCCCAAAACAAGGACATTTATTGCGCTCCCTTAAGAAAACCCAGAACGCATGCATCCTAAGAACCAAACGAATTGACCATTCATTCTGTCCCCCCATTTATCATTAGCCACAAGGGAAACCCCCCCACCCCACTAAAATCAACAAGTAATAACAAATCTCCTAACCCTGACTAAGCAGTAATTCCGCCTCTTTTAACCTAACTATTACTGTTATAATCACTACTCCCCCCTCCCACCTCTTCCCGGTTAATACGTCCATTCCGACGGCAGGGAGATCACTGCCGGTTGCCCACGACCTCCATCTGTTGATCACACAACACCCACGACAACCACTTAGACCCTCGTGCTAAAACCAAAGAGGAAAGCAAAACATCCAGATCTGAAGGAAGATGAAACGCACCGATTTGGGAGTCCGGCCGGCGGTTGAGGGAGGAATTAAGGGGCCCCGTGGGGTTCATTTCGTCGCAGTTGAGATTCAGTGCCTGCACAACCTTCGCCGGAATCAAAACGGTCGAACAGCCTGCAAACACAAGGAACAAAACGACAGTTACGGCGATTGCAGAGGGCATGAACACCCTTGGAACGACTAGGGCAAACAAAAGCGAGAAAGGATCCTGGACAGACCTTGCTTTCGCTTCGGCTCGGGACTTGCCCCCGCATGCCGAGGCAGGAAGACGCCGGTACCAGTGCTCCCACGACGTGCCCCGTTCCCTAGGAAAACCGCACGCATACCAGCGGAACCTCCGTTGGAGTTGATGTTCCCATGGACGAGGTGGGTCTGCTGCGCATGCTGCAAAGCAGACCAGGCAGATGACGACATTCCAGTATCTGCCTTGGCATCGTTCGAACCGTTGACACCCAGTGCTAGTAGATGGTTGAGCTGCATCGCCGACAGGTGTGAAGACGACTGATTAGGATGGTGCACAACTCCCGGCTTCAAACTATGCAGGCGAATCAGGTGGTTGAGCCGCTGCTGTTGCTGCTGCAGGTACCGAGCCTGGTCCGCCTGCAGCTGCTGCTGGCACAATCGCATGTCTGTAACCTTCCCCACAGCCTGATAAAGAGCATCGAGTGTCGGAGGATGCACAGGCTTCGTGTGGGTAAGGCCGTTGGGGATTCCCCTGCTGAGAACACGTCCACAGCCGCAGGCACCACAGAGGGTCGATTTAGGGGAACCAGAGGGGTACAGACCCTGAACAAGAGAGAGAGCAGTTTAACGCAAGGCGAATGGGAGGAAAACACCGAAATCCAGGAAGAGGGAGGAGCACCTTAGAGTTGAGGGGAGGGAAGTCGTCCCCGAGGGTGGACTGAGCAAATTTCCGGGTCAAATCAGGGATGAAATCATCGTCGTTGTCGGACTCCTCGGTGGAACCCACAACAGAATCCCGGGGGGAGGTGAGAGTGGAATTCCGACGGCCATTCCCGTAATCAGCAGGAGGGAAGAAGAGTCCACCAGCAGAGGCAGCACCACAGGAGGGGACAGGGGGGAGGATGGCCTGTTCGTCGTCGGAGAGAAACTGGGGGGGTAGCCAGAACTCGGCGTCCGGGGGGAGGACGAGGGAGGAGCGAAGGTGGGTAGCCATAAAAGAAGAAAGAGGAAACCCTCAACGAAAGGAAAAGGCAGGACGAGGGATGGAGGGCGGGAGGGGGCAGGGGGGAAGGGGGCGGGGTAAATAATGAGGGAGGAGGAGGAGGTCACGACCCCACCACACTTGCTCAAGTGGAGAAAAAGGTGGGGATTAAATTTGGGGCTTTTTCTTTCCTTTTTAATTATTAAGGAATAATAAAAAAATATAATAAAAGAAGAGAGGGATGGAGAGAGTGGGGGTGTCACAAGACAATCAGAAGAAGAAGAAGAGCGAAGTAGTCCCTGGAAACCGTGGCTAATTAAATATCAGTAAATTAATTGGCAGAGTCCCTCTCCCCGTCCCAACTGAGAACGTGGGAGGAGGTTGTTAGGTTGGTAGCAAGCAGCAACTCACACACGTACTTGGCACGTCCATCCTTCTCGGTCCCCATTAGCACTACTACTGGGTCAGCAGACGGTTTCTTTTTTAAAAAAAAAATAAAAGAGGGAGCGCTCTCTCTCTCTCTCTCTCTGTCTCTGTCTCTCTATCGTATGTAAATATCTGTCGTCAGTTTTTGTGGGTGAGGGGTAATTCCGATGAATGAAAGGATCTCCGGATACGCTACAGTTCCGTGGATGAAAAAGAATCTGAATCTTTGAGGTGGTGACGTGGGGGGGCAGATGATGGTGTGTTTTTAATTGGGTGGGGGCAGCTCAACCGTCTCTAGCATTACACATTAATATTATGAATTACTGTCTCCTCCTAATTTGGTTTTCGTTGTTTTGGGGTGGGCCTCCCCCCTCCCCCCCACCCCTCCTCTCGGTCGCTCGCTCACTCAGTCAGTCAGGGCCTGTCCTTATCCAGAGACTTTTGGTGGGTAGACCCTAAAACCTCGCGGACCCCCACACGACATTCCCTCCTTATTTAACTCACACGTTTGGGGTCCGTCCCCCGGAACTGAATAGTGTGAATCCTTCCTTAATCCCACACCCCATCGATCAATAATAATATCAGGGTTTATACTACTGCTATTACTTTAACTTATATTACTGTCTGAACGGAGAGCAATTAGTCCCACATCGGCTAAAAAGCAATTATATGTTTGCACCGACGACGACTGCATTATGCTACTCGCCTTTTCGGGACGTTTCCTTGTGTTTAAAGTAAGACATCTCCCTCTCTAAATCATTATTATTATTATTATTACTATGGGATTGACTTCGAAAATCAAATCAAGTCAAATCAAACCAAACCAAACACCCTCCCCCTCCCTCTCCAAACCCCACGCCAGTCTCGGGTCCTTTTTTTATTATTATTAAAAATGAAAAAAGAAAAGAAGAAGATGGAAGTCTGAACCTTTTTAACTTTCAAAAATTGAATGACAGCTAAAGCAATGAAGATCGGGGACGACGATGATCTAATCATGCAAGAAACAAACACGACAAAATGGAGGATAACTAAAAATAAATAATATTAATAAAGGAAGTGGAAGAGGTAGGAGAAGCAGCGGTAGAGACAGTCAACACCGTCTCCTTTGTTTTTATGTCCGACTTTGTTGTTAAAAAATTAAAAATTTTATATTATATAAAATTCTTTTTTTTACTATTATCATTATTTTTTTTTAGCCCAGACGAGTCGCTAAAGTAGACTCACGGATTCCATCTATAGAAGTAAGTTTAAGTCCTGAAGTCCCCATTATCTGTGGAAACCCTAATTGTCGTCCCGGCTGACCCATCTTGGCCATCGTCCCGGCAAGCTCAACGGCGGTGATGTACTCGTTGCCATCGCAGTCAAACGATCGGAAAACCTCAAGGAGCTGCCTTTGGTTGACGAGGACCTCTTCCTTCATGTTGGGCATCATGAAGTTGACGGACTGCAGGAGGACGTGGACCTGGTCCCCCGAGGGCTTGAGACCGATGGAACGTAGGAGCGCCGGAGCTCGAGCATGATGAGGCTCCCATCGGAGTCCATGTCAAATCTCGTGAATATGTCCCCGAGCTCGTTCAGCTGTTCGCCCTGGGCCGCAGCCATGGTCGTTGTCGCCGCCAAAAAACACATCCGTAAGGCTCTAACGATCTCACACGCCACCAAAAAAAACGTCCGTAGAGCTCTAACGCCAAAACATATTATAATTACCCACATCTTTTTCTCGCTCTTTTGCGCAAACCCTCAACTACCACGCCGTCCTAGTCCCCTTCTTACTCCTCGTTGATTTGTGAAGTTGAGAAGTTGCTTCAATCGAGGAGTTGATTTAAGGTTTATCAATTTGGGATTTTCTTTACGGGTGTGCGATTAGGGTTTCACATGTTAGAAGAATTAACTCATTGCATGTATGATCGTCGGTAATGAGTTAGTGGTTTGGTGGTTTTATTACTAGTTAGTGGAGTCATTTAGTTAATGATTAGTGGAGTCATTTAGTTAATGACTTTATTACAAGTTAGTGGAGGAAGAAGTTAATGTGTGACTTTGTATAAATAAGTATCAAATCTCAATGAAAACTCTCTTTTTTTTGCGAACTCTCTTCAATTCTCTTGTTCTTTTCCCTCGTCATTTCTGACTCGTTCACGCCAAGGTTCGTGCTTGGATCCGACAAGTGGTATCAGAGCGAGTAATGTGGACGTTAGCCGATCATGTCTGGTGTCAATACTCTACCTCAAAGGGATCTCATCGTTGGAGATGGCAGCAACTCATCGTGGGAAGTTGTGGTTGAGCGTGTAGTGAAGGAGACGGGCAGTTAGATCGTCTATCCGTCGTTGACACGCACGAACTACAACGAATGGGCCCTTGTGATGTAAGTCAATCTCGAGGCACAGGGACTCTGGGAAGCCATCGAGACTGGAGATGTCGATCGTCGCGATGATAGGTTGGCTCTGGCTACAATTCTTCGCGCCGTGCCAGCCGACATGCTCTCACTTCTTGCTGTGAAGAAGAGTGCCAAGGGTGCATGGGAGGCGGTTAAGACAATGCGGATGGGTGTCGCTCGTGTCCAGGAGGCGAATGCACAGAAGCTCTTGAAGCTTGCGTTATATTGTCAATACCAGGCCTGATCTCGCTTACTCGGTGGGCGTGGCTATTAGATATATGGAAAATCCTGGAGCACAACATTGACAGCAGTAATACAAATACTTCGGTACCTGAAAGACACCGTCGATTATGGCTACAATTACAAAAGAAAATCCGGACTGCAACTCGGACTTGTTGGTTTCAGTGACATTGACTTTGCCGGGGATGTCGATGATCGGAAAAGTACACAGGGGTAGCATTTTTTTCTCAACTCGTGTCTCGTTTCATGGACATCATAGAAACAAAAGGTCGTGGCACTCTCTTCTTGTGAGGCAGAGTACATTGCGGCAGCGGCGGCTGGATGTCTAGGTGTGTGGCTAAGCAAATTTTTGTGAGAGTTGATGGGGAACGCTCCGGCTCAGGAAAATTTGATGGTGGACAACAGGTCGACATTTGCGTTGAGCATGAATCCATTGAATCATGACAGGAGTAAGCACATTGACACAAAATATTACTTTATTCGTGAATGCATCGAAGATGGAAGGGTGAAGATCAATCATATTGGTACCGACCAGTAGTTGACCGACATCCTCACCAAGGCACTTGGGTGTGTGAAGTTCGTCGAGATGAGGCAGAAGTTTGGAGTTGTTCAGGTACAACGGATTAGGGGGTGATTGTTAGAATTAACCCATTGTATTTATGATTGTCGGTAATGAGTTAGTCGTTTGGTGGTTTTATTACTTGTTAGTGGAGTCATTTAGTTAATGGTTAGTTGAGTCATTTAGTTAGTGACTTTATTACAAGTTAGTGGAGAAAGAAGTTAATGTGTGGCTTTGTATAAATAAGTATCAAACCTCAATGAAACTTTCATCTTTTTTTTGCGAACTCTCTTCGATCCTCTTGTTATTTTCCCTCATCATTTCTGATTCGTTCACGCCAAGGTTCGAACTTGGATCCAACATCACCAACAGAGACTTTACTTTATTATTTCCTACGTGAAAAAAAATTACTGACTAGACAGAATCCGTCAATTCACGTCAACGGTTCGTTCGTCCGCGATTAGCTACAAAAAAAAGTACAACACCGAAAATAATGACAAAATCGTGTGAGGACATTTTGACTTTTACTTCACCCTCCCAGACATTAATAATTCCCCGTTGTTTATTAGTTAGTTTCCAGATTGATGTACGTGCATGCAGATCAGCGGGGGGACTAATATTCCCAAGTCCCAAATTACAGATAACAAAATTCCCAAACGAGTCGACAGAGCAGGATGATCGTGTTCGCGGCTGGGATGACATGGATAGGTTGATTGATTGATGGAAGGATAGATCTGGGGATGGGGATGGATCATATAATAATACTCCGTGATTACGTCGGGAAGAAGACAATGTTTGGAATTAGGTCTAGTGGAATGAACATGGGTTTGGGAGAGGGTCACACCCTTCTCTGTATAAATAAACAAATGTTCGTGGTAAAAGACGAGAGAGATGATCGGGAATGGTGTGTTGGGTTGGCCCTCCTCCTTGATCAGCGGAGATGCAAAAGGGTAAAACAAAAGTCATTGGTTTTGGTGTTCAAACCTTGTCGTCTTCTACTAATTTCCCTCCACTCCTCCTTGTGTAACGTGAGATTTACATGGAGGGGCGCGACGACTCTGTTGCATGCGAATAGGCTATAGGAGAGACCTGTGTTCATGTCCTATTTGTGTGTGCTGCGTATGTTTTGGGATGATTCCTATGACAATGTTTGAAAATCTGTCCCCCCCCCCCCCCACTCCTCTCTCGATACGTTAAAATTCACTACTCTGTTTTAGATTAAAAAAAAAAGTATTATTCAGGTCTTTTACCTGTTACTACGAACTATAATAAGATCGAACAAGACGAGACGATGCCTCGATATTCTCGGACTAAATTTATCCATCGGTCCATGCTCGTTTAGTGGACCGGCTTTAGATTTTTCGCGACGGAACATCCGTACAACCTTTGCGTCGTAAAGGAGACACCAATCGATTATTTCTTTGCACGCAGGACAAGCAAACAAATAACAAAAATACCCAATTCGTTCGAGACGCTTAACCATGACGTTAACTTTTAATGATTGGCGGGCCATAGAATTGATTAACAAGTCTTCCACATATAAATAAGTAAAATGAAACGTAAATATTACAGTCTGGGGAGAACAAAACAGCATCCTAGGAATAACAAAAAAATAATGAAAAGTCTAGGGATGGGCCCATTCAGCACTAGGCCGACAGCTACGGATTTTGTCGGGGCCTACCTGGATTCCTTCTGAATTGGGCCTTCGAGGCAAACGAAGTAAAAGCCCAATGGGCCTCCCTCTTGGTATCCAAAGAAAAGTAACACGACATTGAGGGGAGGATTAGGACAAAGAGGACGACGAAAGTTCCTGGAAGGACTACCCCAATCCGGATCGAAGGCATGGCTTATTTTCTTACCACACGGTGCAGTTATTCAAATGTAACCGTAACATTAATATTCGTTTGACTGGTATAATCCCGTGATTGGTTAAAATGATCGACCCACATTCGTCACGTCTTTAAAGAACGAGGGATTCCTTGCTTCCTCTTCTTAACTTCGTCTTATCTCCTCCTGCTTGTTTCCGCGGTGTTGTGATCGTTCAAGGAGCAACCAGATAGGGAGATCGAGATGGGCGGCGGTCGGAAGATTGCAGTGGCGATGGACTTCTCCAGGAGCAGCAAGTGCGCCCTCCAATGGGCCATCGACAACCTCGTCCATCCCGGTGATTTGCTCTACGTCGTCCACATCAAGCCTGCCTCCCATGACGAGTCCCGTCACCTCTCGGGGTCTGAATCCGGTTCCCGTGAGTCCGAGATTTCGCAGATTGAATTGTTCGGTTGGGTTATCTTTCTGGGATCCCTTTCTTTTTTATTAAAGGCGAATCCTTTTCGCAGCGCTCATCCCGCTGGTGGAGTTCAGGGAGCCGGAGGTGCTGAAGAAGTACGATATCCCCGTCGACATGGAGGTCCTTGACACGCTCGACACAGCCTCCCGTCAGAAAGAAGTGCGTTAAGGAAATAGTTTTCCATTTCCACTGTAGTCTCCTTCATCTGGTATGTGTGTGATCGTGTGAATACGTGGGTCTCCTTGTTTCGCAGGCAACCATAGTGGCGAAACTGTACTGGGGAGACGCACGGGAGAAGCTGCTGGAGTCGATCGAGGATCTGAAGCTGGACTCCCTGGTCATGGGGAGCCGGGGTCTCGGCGCCATTCAAAGGATCATATTGGGGAGTGTGACGAGTTTCATGACGGCTCATGCCACCTGCCCCGTGACTGTCGTCAAGGATCCCACCTTCGCCAATCCATGAGCATACTTTTTTAATTCTAAGTGATGATCCTTAAACTATGTACGATGATGTCTGCTTGATCTTTGGTCGAGAGAGAAGCGGTCAATGGACGTGGCCAAATTGGGAAAATAAAAATAAAGAGGAAAACTCAACGCAAGAAGACTACTCCGACTTTGCCTGCTCAATACAAAACACTTTTCTCCTCTAATTTCTTCAACCGGCCTCCATATAAGACAATAAGTACTCAAGAAGTAGAGCTTTGTTCCAATTTAAAATAATTCGTGAAATGACCTCGTCAGTTTGAAAATTCGTAAAATAATCTTGTAAAATCGGCCATTGAAAGACCGACTTCAATTCCTTAAAAAAGTCGGCCTTTGAAAGGCCGACTTCGTGAATAATATAAAAAAAAAAAATTTGGATGAAAGTCGGCCTTTGAAAGGCCGACTTCCACTGAATAGGAAAAAAAAAACAAGGAAACGGGGGATTGTGGGGAATTTGGGGGATTTGTTTTTTTTTTATTTGATGGAAAGGCCGACTTCCCTAAAATTTTTTATTTTTATTTTTATTTTTATGAAGTCGGCCTTTCAAAGGCCGACTTCTTTAAGAATTTGAGGTCGGCCTTTCTAAGGCCGATTTCACGAGGTTATTTGCGGAATTTCGAAATTGACGAGGTTATTTCGCGAATTATTTTATAAATTAAGGTTAAATTGTAACAAAACTCTCAAGAAGTAATGCAACAACAAACCACAGGCGAACACCTTAACAAGAAAAGAGACTTGAAATGATGTCTTCATATGATCTTTGCTTTAAAGCAAAGATTGAACATCCCAGTTTGTTAGTGGTCTTGACATCATCATATCATCAGGATCGTCATCATATATTTTGATGATGTCTGCCCCGCACTGCCCCATCCTACCGCTCGATCTCATCACACACGCTCCCAACCTCCACCACCTTTTTTCCCAACTCACGATGCTTTACGTAAAAGCTGCTTCCAGTCCTAACACCACCAAAGAAAGTTCCGCCCTCCATACACATTGCATCCTCGTACGTGTCCCCAAGTGTGTGTAACTCTTTAGTCTTGTCGCTCATCTCATGGGTTGTTGCCGATGTCCCTGTCTCACCCAACGAGAAGAAGATTCTCCTGCAACAAACGCCAACACCACCAAACACCCACTACAATCCCCGAGGAGGAAGAGCCCTCACCCCCTAAATCTCTGTCTCCCTCTCGTGAGTCGCAAGGACGTGGGGAAACCTCGTAGAGCTCGTTCCTCCAGTGGGTTGCGCCTAAAAAGCAGCCCGCTTCACGATGTAATGCTCGTTTTCAACGGGTGCTCTGCCTTTTGCGACTCGCATTGTCTTCCCGAAGAGCAGAGGAGGAACAGGAGTTCTCGGGGTATGGAATGTTTGGAGGAGAAAGGGGAATGTGTTGGAGATGGAGTGAAGGAGAGTTGTAATAAGGTCTGCAACTTTGCGGAGCTTCTGTTGGAGAAGGAAGAGGAGGAGGAGGTAGAAGAAGAAGAAGGGACGCGGGAGAGCGTGTCGAGTTCCAGTTTCTTGATGTCTGAGGTGGATGCCGACGAAGGGTCTGAGGGCTCGTCCTCGACTCTTCTTCCGACCAGCTGGTTGTCACCCAAGGACCATGTCAATGATTGCGACGGGACTGTGCCGTGCCCAGAGGTTGGAAAGAAGCAGGAGAAAAAGGTTTCTGCGGAAGTCCCTGGTAACGTTCACATGCTATCCTTCATCCGGTCACGCGATGCTATTTAGTTCATACTGGGTTCTTCTGGTTGTTAGAGATCGAAATGATGAAGGAGAGGTTCGCAAAGTTGCTGCTCGGGGAGGACATGTCGGGTTCTGGCAATGGGGTTTGTACAGCATTGGCCATTTCTAATGCCATCACTAATCTCTGCGGTATGTTCAACATGATCTCCCAGTTCATGTCGCTGTTAGAGCCTTCGCTGTTCCAATGATGGTTGTTGAGTTTACTCTGATTTTGTGAATGTTGATCCTTTCACGGAAAAGCCACAATATTTGGCCAACTCTGGAGGTTGGAGCCACTGTCTCTGGACAAGAAGGAAATGTGGCGAAGAGAGATGGAGTGGCTCCTCAGTGTTAGTGATCACGTAGTTGAGTTCACTCCTACTTCACAGACTTTCACCGATGGAAGCAAGTTCGAGGTAACTGGGGAAGTGCCTTTGCTGTTCCATTTAGACTTAAAATCACTTGCTTAATCGCTCGACTGATTCTTTTGTGGTTCAGATCATGACGTGCAGGCCGCGCATGGACCTTTATGTTAATCTCCCCGCCCTCCGTAAACTAGACAACATGCTTCTCGTGAGATCCATACAGATTGGCAGATAGCCAATTTAGTTTAATCATGTGAAGGCAGGAGGGATGATTTGTTGTTCATCATTTGTATCGCAGGAGATATTGGATGGGTTTGAAGAGACAGAGTTTTGGTACGTGGATCAAGGAATCCTAGCCCTCGAGGCCAATGGGTCATCATCCTTCCGTCAATCCCTCCCGCGGCAAGAGGAGAAGTGGTGGCTTCCGGTTCCTCGAGTCCCATCCGGAGGCCTTAGCGAGGATTCAAGGAAGCACCTGCAGCACAGGCGTGATAGCACGAACCAGATACTGAAAGCGGCTATGGCCATCAATGACAATGCTCTGGCAGAAATACGAGTCCCTGAGTCATATCTCGAATCTCTTCCAAAGGTTAACGGTTTGGTCTCCTTTAAAAAGAACAACAAGAAAACCGTTGTTATTGAAAAGTGCCCGGCTGCTTGACTCTTGGTCTGACTTGTTACAGAATGGAAGAGCGTGCTTGGGGGATGTCGTCTACAGATACATTTCGTCAGATCAATTTTCCCCCGAATGCTTGCTTGATTGCCTCGATCTGACGTCTGAGCATCAGGCAATTGAATTAGCTAACCGCGTCGAGTCCTCGATGCATATATGGCGGAGGAGGAGCAATTCAAAACCAGTCGTTAATTCCCACAGATCTAACTCAAGGTCATCGTGGGATTTGGTTAAGGACCTCATGGTCGATGCAGAAAAGCGAGATTTGTTAGCCGAGAGAGCCGAGACCCTCTTGCTCTGTTTGAAGCAGTGGTTTCCTGGACTTCCTCAGACAACCTTAGACATGAGCAAGATCCAATGCAACAAGGTTTGGAAACTCTATCTTATGTCTGTGGCTCGTGTAATCTGTCTTGAAGCATAAACTTCTAATAGGAACGGATTTTCTTTCCCATTCAGGACGTCGGGAAATCAATTTTGGAAAGCTACTCAAGAGTGCTGGAGAGCTTGGCATTCAACATTGTGGCTCGCATTGATGACATCCTTTACGTCGATGACTTGAATAAGCACTCCGACACCCCTCCACCATTATCCAAGGTCGGACTGGTCGCACAGAAGAGCGTCTCTCTCCCGTATGTGCTGTCAATCTCGGGCACACCATACAAAACAGCATTTTCAACCCCAAACTTCTCTCCCGCACGTCTCTTTAGTCCCGTGATTGGCGAAAGGTCTCCATTCACATCCAGCCGGAAGCTTCATCCGCGTGGTCTGGGGCTGGAAGTGAAAAAGGTCTTGACCGATCACAGTGCGATCGACGCTAAAGGAAAGGGTTGCAATAGATCCGACTCGGATTCCCATGCAAGATGACCAAATGACATACTCCGCATCATACTGTTAAGCCTTGATCGTAGAAATGGACCGACTTAGGATGTTAAGGTATATACATGTAGTTCTTGATTTGACTCTTGGTAGGAAGTTATCTCCAGGAGCTGTCCATGTTCTCGCAGAAACTTCAATACCACTCGCTCATGGTCATAAAAATTTTCAGGACTAGGAACTAAACTACCTGCATAATTCCCTCCTGTCCTGGCAAGAGTTTCTCCATCATGGCTTCGTTTTTTCTAGAAGGTGGGGCGGCAAGTCAAAATTCAAAATGGACAACATCAATGAATCGGACAATTTTGGTCTGTTTCTTGGAAGTTTCAAACTTGGGGGTGGTTCCATTTCCTCCTTGTCATTTTCTACCCTGTCGTTGTAGTGGCCTTGTCCCCATTAACATGTGACCCAAAACGAGCTTCAACACCATTTGGAAACTTGAAGTGCCAACAAGCCAAAGGAGGCGATTGAGTGTTCAAACCAAAGTCCCGACACTTGGGTTAAAACTACCAAAACCAAATACTAAAGCTTCTAAATGATATGACAAAATTGTACATGTGAAGGCTGTATGTATGTACAAGAGCCGTGTCTCCAATCTCATGACCAGAAGCTGTTTTCCTTTTTGTACAAAAGGCAAGGTGTGTGTGTGTAGATATCCTGAGGAGGTATAGTATTGGACTAACTATGGCTGCGGTTTAACTCAACTTCCATGGAAGGCATTGGACCTTATGGCAATACCCTCTGTTTGACAAGCTCGTGCAATTCCCGGTGCTGTCACAGCACTTGCAAACGACTCCTAGCGTTGACAAAACCTTCGAGATCCCTGCAGAATTCATGCCACGGGAGAGGCTCATCAGGCAAAGGCGAACATGGAGATGGGTGATTAAATCAAATCGAGTATCCCAAAGCGTCTGTTCTTACCTTGTTCAGCCTGTTGAGAGGAGGCGGTGACGGAAGAAGAAGGGGTCGCCGATAACGGCCTTGACTCAGCCACTGTCACGTCTTTTGAAAAGGAGACGATCGCGAGAACCAACACGATCAGGATCACTGGCTTTGGCCTAAACTCGAAGAGACCCATTTCTCGTTTCCCTCTGTTTTGAGCTGATTTAGCTTATGGGTTTTTATATAAATACCCAACTTCAAGTCTCCCCAGAGGAGAAAGGGACAAAACCGTGTGAATCTTATAATTGTGATCGACAACTATTTGATTAAACAAAGACTTTTGTGCTAAAAGCTGGAGTGGTTTCGGCAGAGGCATATTCAATTGGCGAAGAAGAAAATGATTGCATCTAGAAAGGTGACCATGTCCCTGTTTTTCTTCTTTCTTCTTACAACATGTGGTGGGGACATGAATGTGGTTTCTAGACATAACAAGGACGTTCCTCTGTCTATGCCCCCTTCCCTTGGCCTATCCATGCCCCCTTCCCTTGGCCTATCCATGCCGTGGTCCTCGGTTGGAAGCTTCGTTTGATTCGGGGTTCTGTTTGTTCCTTCGTCTCGAGTAACTAGACTTTGGTTCTCAGGTTCAGGCGACAACCGGAGTGGAAGTAACTTATGTTGTCTTGAGGATTGGTTCTGTTCAGTAGTTCTAACTTTTGTCTGTCTGATCGAAGAACACGCCACGCGCACGCACGTACGCCTTAACTGCCCCCCTCCTTTTAAAGAACCAAAGGAATCGCTTAGGAACGTGATTTGAGTAAAATATCGGGGTGGATTTGACCGAGAGCATGCAAGCCATGCATTCCTGTTCTAGGAATTATGGGTGTTAGATTAGGTAGTGTGGTGGGTAGTACATGTTAGAAGGCATTCGTGCAGATGATATCAGAGGAGATCTGGTTTGACAAAGTCTGGTGGTTGAACTCCTCTCACAACCCCCCCACAACAAACCCTTCCCAACCCCCAACATCTCCTTCCGCTTCCATCATCATCAGCAGCATCAACTGTTTTTGAGTTCTTTGACCAGACAATATTTTATGTTCTCTGTTCTCAACTTGATGCTTCTTCCTTATTAAACACCAACCATGGCTAAAAGACAGTGTACGAGGTTGTTAAAGGCCCCCATTACTATCGGGCCTCTCAAGCCTGCATCACGAGGGAAAGCCCGTCGCGGACTGTGACTGTTACAACCTGCGGGATTGCTTGACTGCAGCTGGTCTAAAATTGAACTGCTTGCTCGGGCTATGTACAGTTCATGACAAAAGAATTAATTCATCAAGCAGAAGGAAAAAGAAACTAAACTATCTCAATTTGTTGATCCGGCACTGCGCGTTGCTCTGATGTAACAGAACAAGGCAAAGAGGAATGTCACCAGGAGTCCCCCGAGGATGATGCCGCCCCCAGCCATGGACTCATCCACATTCCTGTGATGCAGGGGATGGGAATTCTGAGGCTGAGTCGCGATGGTGTTCTGTATCGCATTCCAGTCGAAAGCGGATGAACGAATGGCCTCTTCAAGGGAGGGGCTTGGAGTCGGTACGGAGAAGGTCCTTGGCAGCACCGACTGAATCTGTCCAAGTTTTCGACCAATTGACGTCACGGGCAGAGCAGCAGCAGTGACGGGGTCATTCGAGGAGGAAGGGTCTTTCCCGGCCATCGACAGGGTAACAGGAATGGTGAATATTATGAGTAAGAGGAAGGAGTTGATGGACATTATGAGGCGGACGAAAGGCTCAGCGAGCAATTATTATCATTCTTCTTGTTCTTAGAGCGTCTAATCAGTATATAAAGAGGTAGAGTTGTGGAATGATATGAGGAGGCGCTACAAGCGTGTGCGTGTAAGTGTGCGACATGGGCAGAAATTTCGTCGGTTTTGAATTATGAAGTTTCTATGCGTTGGCAGTGTCTGTATAGCAGTGGGAAGCAGAGTCGGAATAAAGCTGCGGCTGAAGCTGCTACTTATTGGGGGGGGGGGGTGTAATCACTCAGTATTAACTTATATTTAAGATTGTATAAACCATGGTTTCCAGATATTATTGGCGAGGATACAAAATGATTGCCTGAGTGATTAGTTTGTTGTTGGAGGCAGCCTGCCAAGGGGGACAACACGGGGACAGAGTGTTTTTGTCAGGACACAGAGAGAGAGAGAGAGAGAGAGAGAGATGAAGGCGCACAAAATGTGTGTTGGGACTTGGGATTCTGTGGTCTGCAGCTGGACAAAGCCCATCGACATTTCCGATTGTCCTAAGAAATCTTTGGGCTGTTTTTATGGGCTTCAGAAATTTGGCGCCCATAATTAAAAGCCCATTTTTTAGGCCCAACAAAACGGGTCGGATCCGCTGGCGGAGCCCCTTTAACCCATCCACAGTCAGTCAATCGTCTTCGTCGGAATACCCCCAAATTCTAAGGACCCAGGGGAACCGCCGCCGGCCACCGGAGATGACGTCGTTAACCCTAACCCCGAACGTCTGCTCCTTCTCTCAAGCCCTAACACAATCCCCCCTTACCCTCCTCCCTCCCAATCGTCCTTCTAATAGGTTGGGTTCTATCGGAAGCAAAGAGGGAGACACAACGCCAAGCGACCGGATTATCTTAAGGACAGGAACGTATGAGAAGTCCTGTGGTAGAAGAAGCTTGAGTGTAGATAAAATGATCAAGTGATTCCTGCCTAGTCTTGTTAATTGATGCATAGGATCGAATGAGGTTGGATGGATTGTCAGCTCTACTGGGGCTAAAGCCTCCTATATGGATGGTCGAGGAACAGCAGATGCTGATAGCAATCAGGTACATATCTTTTTGTATAATGATCTTCTAATTTGATCAACATCTGTTCAAAACCCCCAGTTCCACCTGAACCACTCACTACATAAAAGATCAGATCTCTAACATTTGTGTCCATCTGCCCTTACGCATCAAGCGGAAGGTAGTTTCTTCCATACATCCCAGAAATTGTAGAAAGGATGGAGTAAAACGGAATGGTACATTTCAAGGAACTTGGGAGTCAGCCAAATGAAAGTGCCCCCCCATTGTCAAACAATGATAGATGGTCGAAATTGCTGAAGCTCCTCGGGGGCAATTCCACGGAACCCCTCCTTCAGAGGCAACTACAATCCGCATTCCAAGCAAATTGATTGTAAAGTACAGAGTTGGCTGACAAGCACAATTCGGGCCCTACTTCTAGTAAAAGCCCAGGCAGGAAGAAAAGGGTTAGTCCTGGGCGCAAGTTTTCCAACCACAGCAGCATCATTCCCTGAATATCCGCCTACCTTGACCACGTGTTTTGTCGTGGTCTGAATTCCAACGCGCGTTCCCACTCCCCCCAGGGCCACCAGACCAACACCACAAAAGATGGCAACCCCTTTCCTGACGGCGACAAACCCAGAAGCACCGGCCGCGCCCAATTAGGGTTTCCCCCTCCCAACCAAGAAAAAGATCAGGCCTTTTGCTTCGTTATCCCGTAAAGGAACGATCTTAGGGATGCCCACTTGTTGGATCAGCCTGATGTGGTGAATCTGGGCTGTTGGGGTTAGTTTGTGCCCGCCGAAGTGGAAGTGGGGTTCCGGCGGCATGGACGCGAGGGTTGGTGTTGTGGTCGAGGGTGGGCAGAGGAATTACCTCCCGCAACAGCAGGAGGATGGTTGGAAGCAGTCCCAGATTGGGACCCTTCAGCAGCTCTTGGCTGGGGGGATTGCTGGTGCTTTCAGCAAGACTTGTACCGCCCCTCTTGCCCGCCTCACTATCCTGTTGCAGGTTTGCCTCTCTTCTCTTGGTTAGCTTCTTGTCTAGAGTTCGTTTCTTTATTCGTTTCCATCGATTGTTGTTTTGGGAGCTAGAGGTTGGTGAGCATTGAAGAAAGGGGCGTTGAGCTTTTGGGTTGGATGGGATTAAGTTAGTGAGGTTGTTTATTATTGTTACAATGCTTTGCTTTCCAGTTTATAGTCTGTGTTTTGGATGGTGTTTGTTATATTATGAATTTGTGCCGTTAATGCCGCCTTGACCTATCAATGAGCCTATTATAACAAGTGATTGTGCGTTGGAAACGTTTGAGTTTAGCATCTCCAGGAAAGTGCTTCCTGCATTATAAGTCTCAGTTTCTTGTGGCTGATGGATAAATCCACACCACAAAAGGACCCGTCTCTTTGAATTTTTGGAGAACAGTTACTGTGGAGTTCATAGTCTCTGATGTCGCCTCTTTATTGTTTCCTAAAGGTGCAAGGCATGCATACGGATGTTGCGACTTTAAGGAAGGCCAGCTTATGCCATGAAGCTTCAAGAATTGTTCGTGAGGAAGGGTTTAGAGCCTTTTGGAAAGGGAACTTCGTCACAATTGCCCATCGTCTCCCTTATTCGTCTGTCAATTTTTATGCATATGAACGGTACAAAAGTGTGAGTAACTAACAACTTGCTCATGCTGTTGCAAACAGTTGATCTGTTTGAGGAGTACTTTTTTGGAGATAAGTGTCTCATTTGTTGCCAATACGTATATCTTACTTGTCCTACTTTGCTTTTGCAGTTTCTGCAGTCAGTAATTGGAGACGATTATAAGAGAAATGCAGGTGCTGCTCTCTGTGTTCAATTTGTTGGTGGTGGATTGGCAGGAATTACGGCCGCAAGTGCCACATATCCTCTGGACCTTGTCCGGACTCGCTTGGCTGCACAGGTTGCTCCACGACTTCATAGTTGCCCTTGGATGCTAGTCCACCTTATATTTTCCACCTTAACATTCTACAAAACTTTTCAGAGGAGCTCAAATTACTACAGAGGTATTTGGCATGCTTTTCATACCATCTGCAGAGAGGAAGGATTCCTGGGTTTATATAAAGGACTTGGTGCAACTCTATTGGTATTCTTCTGATTGAAATTCTCCTTTATGCTGCATTCGGTTTTTCATAAAATATGCGCCTGATTTTCTTTCATTTTTAGGGTGTTGGACCAAATATTGCAATCAGTTTTTCTGTGTACGAGTCTTTAAGATCCTTCTGGCAGTCTCAAAGGTGATATATTCGATTACCTGTTCCCAATTAGCACAGTGTCTGTTTGGGTGATCTGTAAGCTGACAACAAATGATTAAATGTGTTAACTTCAGAGTTGGTGATTCCCCTGTCATGGTTAGTCTAGCTTGTGGCAGTCTTTCGGGGATTGCGTCATCAAGTGGTATGTTCTTCAGATTCTGCTATTAGTTTCTTTTCTATAGTATATGTTTGATTAGGTGGTTTTTTAGCACCTTGTGAAATCTTCAAGTGTTGCGATGCCAAATAAGTGAATTTAAATCACCTCTATCTGGGGTTTCCATTTTCTTTTGGATTGTGTAAGAAAAGATGAGGGCTCTCTTTTCTTCTAGCTTCTCTTCATGTCAGTATTACCTGGTATTTTCCTCTGTGGAATTATGTTTTCACATTTGTGCATATTTTTTCTTTGTGCAGCAACATTTCCGCTAGATCTTGTGAGGCGGAGGATGCAGTTGGAAGGGGCTGGGGGTCGAGCGCGTATCTATAATTCTGGCTTGCTCGGTACTTTTAGGCACATAATGAGGACAGAGGGTATGCGTGGATTCTACAGAGGAATACTTCCTGAGTACTACAAAGTCGTTCCAAGTGTTGGCATTGTCTTCATGGCTTACGAGACTTTGAAGATGCTGATGGCACAAATATCTACAGGTAATTAACTGTGTGCCCCTTGTTTTAGATGTTGATGGCAGCTACTTCTAGTTTCCCCAGGCTGGGGAAATCCATGGTGAAATGTTTACAGAAGATATTAGGAAGGTAGATATAGGTGAAACATGGCTTTAATGTTGACGTAGCTGAGTGGCAGTAAATTTTGCTGTTATTGCCATCACCGTAAATTTAATTCTTGTGTGTATAACACTTTTTCTGACCTCGAGTTTGGTGACTGACTGGGCCAAGTTCAGTCTGGTTCGACTCTTCCATTTTTGAAGGAACAATTGCTTTGTCTGTGGGAAAGCTTACCTGCCTTTTATTGTACTTGGCTTAAATCTTGATTGAATGAAATGGACACGGCTTTCTTGATTATCGACTGTCAGCCTACTACCATACAGATAAGCATCGTTTAAATTTCTGAATCTGTCAGCTTACTAAGATTGTATGTTACATGGTCATATAAGAGGGGTGTTGGTGATGGTCCTGCAAATTGTCGCCTCTAGCTCTGAAGAAGATAAATGTTATGATCTCTCACATTGAAGGTAATAGGCTTCCTCTTTCTTGTCTGCTCAGTTGATGGCTTCTGCATATTGTCAATATTTACCATAGACCATTATTATTTGATCATTGCAAACAGTTGTAAGAAATACCACCTTTCCATTATTGCATACCTGTAAGAGAACTATTCGAATGATTTGTGTAGCTTGTATAGCTCATTGATTGACTTTCAAATTGTAAATGATTCCTCTGGGGAAGATGTTGGGATATGCAAGGGAAAGAGACGTTACGTGGCTGTCAGGTCTTGGCTAATGATTTCCATCCGCTGGCAGAAGGTTTCTTAAAAGTATCATTCTCATTTGCCAATCCTTTTGATGATACCAAATAAGTGTAGTGATTAGAATCTGGAGAACTTGTTCCGTGTTCCGGCAACTTCCTCTCCCAGACACTCAGGCTGCCAATCAGACGCTCCTCGGTTCAAATCAATAAAATGGAATAAAGCATACAGCTTTGCATCTCTATTCTCTTTTGTGAGGACAACAACAATAAGATCAAAATATTTGCAGAAAGTAGGGTCCTCTGGATTTAGTATCTGTTGGATGGTCCCTCTCCTGTCGATAATTGTTATCCTCGTTCCCTAAATCAATACCGTTAAACATTTCATCATCAATATTCGCCTAATCGGAATTCACTATTGAATCAACAAGATGATTCTCATGTCGCCGATAAATAGTTTCGTTTAGAGCTTCTTCATCACCCAAATCACGTTCTAAATCTTCAAACGGATCGCCCTCTTCATCTCCGTAATCATTACCACCATCATCATCCTTATCACTATCCTCCTCATTCCCCACATTACCACCATATCCACTAATCCCTTCATTCACCGGTACTAATTGACGAAAATTTCTACTAACTTTGAAATTTTCCATTCTCTGTTGCACAACATTTAACCCCTCATCCACATTCACTCCTAGGGCTTGCATGTTACTACCGTGCTTACTTCCCAGCACCCTTCATTGCTAGAATTCCCAGCAAGTGAAATCACATATACTTCTTGAATGCGGTCACCATTTGACATCGCAAACTCACACAACAACCTAACATCTTCATCATTAACAATCAGTACTAGCACAAAATTTATGCCGGAAGGACCATAAGAAGGAAAATGATATCTGTGACATATTTCCAGCCTACAACCTTCGTTTAATCTCATTGCATTACCAATAACCCTTTCGAATTGGACATAGTCCACATCAGCAGGTACCTTTATACGTTTTACTGGACCCCTATTATAACCTACTCCTTGACTTCCATGAATAACTTTCCCATGACCATACAATAACAAATGAACTTGCGCCATTCAAACGTAAGGGAAAACTTACGTGAATTAGCTACCCTCTCGAACTTAATAATACCTACAACAATTCAAACAATATATAATTAATCATCAAAATTATAATACCAAACAACGATTTATATATTTATTTAAACAACAATAATATCAATTTATAAATTTATATACTAAATAATCAATCCTAAAATTCTAACAAAATGTTCTAACATTACAATCTAACATAAATTTTTAAACTAAAATTCTAACCTAATTTTCCAACCTAAATTTTATAACCTAAAATATCTAACTTATAAAATTCAACTTACCAATGATAATCGGATGTCGGAGGGCGGAGATCGGAGGTGAAACCTCGGAGGTCGGAGGTCGGACGGGTGGAAGAGGGGATGACATGGGACGGGACGAACGGGGGTCGGAGGCGGGGAGGATGGAGCACGAGGCGTAAGAGGTTGTTGTGTCGGAAGTCGGGGGCCAAGGGTCGGAGGAATTGGGGGTTGGAGGCAGGGGATCAGAGGTTTTGGGGGTCGGAGGTTTTTTGGGTGGAACGTCGCCGGAATAAGGGTTTGGAACCCGATTTGCGACTTTATGTCCGTCGGAACCCGCCCCTTATTGTTTTAATGGAAGGGGGTTTTGAAACCCGCCCCTTAGGGGGGGCAGGGGGGACTGCCCAAAGGTTGGGGGGGACAGGGCGGGACCGGGGGCGAGTCTTAACTTGTTGTAGAGAGAGAGAGGAGGGACGGGGGAGGGGGGGGGGAAGGGGGATGGAGGGGGTATGCCCGTTGAAGGGGCGCGTTTTGAAACCGCGCCCCTTGTACACTTAGCATTTTTTCCCTTAATTCACCTACGAACGGTGCTGCGTAAGGGGCGGGTATCCAAAACCCGCCCCTGCATGCAATAGGGGCCCCTTAACTCGGTCATACGGAGGGCGCGTTTTCGGACCGCGCCCTCTTTTTATTTCGAGGGGCGCGTCATCGAAGGTAAAACCGCATTTTACGAAACTGGGACCGTATTTCGCAATTTTTTTTAAAACTAACCGTATTTCCGTACAAAACTCGAGTTTTGTGTTGTCTGAACCATCGATAGCAGGGGTGGCTAAAAGATGATAGATACTCCCAGGCCATCTTGCAATAAATATGACACAGACTCCGACAATAAATGAAGACCCAACAACCAACATACAACAGTCATTGAATAAGAATCACAAAATGTTTTCATTATAAATACCGACACCCCCCGCTCTCCCACCCCTCTCGGCCCCCTCTCCATTTGTTTTTTTACGCTAAAAATGAGCTTTCCCAATACCCCGGATTTTGATGACATAATGTCATTTTATCAACCCGTTGATCCTGAAGCTTTGGCTAACTACGAGGCAGAGCTTCACAATCTTGCTCAACAAGGCCAAGTTGCGCAGGAGCAAAATTTAGATCCATCTGTTTCAATTGAATTTTACTTACTGTAGAATTAGACGCTCTGAAGAAGGAATTTTGAAAAGGGCGTTCGCGATATCAGTAATGAGAGGAGCATCACTTATGCTGAAGGGGACTGCAATAAGGGATAAGATCGCCAAATTTGTGAAGAAGACGGGATGCGCCCTCAATGATTTGATTTGAAGGAACGACTGTAAGTCTTAAGATCACTTAAGACACTCCCCCCGTCACCCCCGGGTCCCCCATGTCCCCCCAACCTTTGGGCAGTCCCGCCCTCCCCCGTCTGACCCATAATGCCCTTTGGAGGGGCGGGTTTCCAAAACCCGCCCCTTAGGTGGGGGCAGGGGGGATTTCCCAAAGGTTGGGAGGGACAGGGCGGGATCGGGGGGGACTGGGGGCGAGTCTTAACTTGTTGCAGAGAGGGAGAGGGGGGACCGGGGGGGGGGGGGGTCGAAACGAGAGAGGGGGGGCAGGGGAGGGGCAAGGGGGAGGGAGGGGGTCTGCCCGTTTAAGGGGCGCATTTTGAAACCGTGCCCCTTGTACACTTAGCATTTTTTCCCTTAATTCACCTACGAACGGTGATGCGTAAGGGGTGGTTTCCAAAACCCGCCCCTGCATGCAATAGGGGCCCCTTAACTCGGTCATAGGGAGGGCGCGTTTTCGGACCGCGCCCTCTTTGTAATTCGAGGGGCGCGTTCGGAAAACGCGCCCCATCGACGGTAAAACCGTATTTTACGAAACTGGGACCGTATTTCGCAATTTTTTTAAAACTAACAGTATTTCCGTACAAAACTCGAGTTTTGTGTTGTCTGAACCATCGATAGCAGGGGTGGCTAAAAGATGATAGATACTCCCAGGCCAGCTTTCAATAAATATGACACAGACTCCGACCATAAATGAAGACCCAACAACCAACATACAACAAGCATTAAATAAGAATCACAAAATGTTTTCATTATAAATAGCGACTCCCCCCGCTCTCCATAGTCACCTTTTCCCCCCCTCTCGGCCCCCTCTCCATTTGTTTTTTTACGCTAAAAATGAGCTTTCCCAATTCCCCGGATTTTGATGACATAATGTCATTTTATCAAACCGTTGATCCTGAAGCTTTGGCTAACTACGAGGCAGAGCTTCATAGTCTTGCTCAACAAGGCCAAGTTGCGGAGGAGCAAAATTTAGATCCATCTGTTTCAATTGAATTTTACTTTCTGTAGAATTAGACGCTCTGAAGAAGGAATTTTGAAAAGGGCGTTTGCGAGATCAGTAATGAGAGGAGCATCACTTATGCTGAAGGGGACTGCAATAAGTGATAAGATCGCCAAATTTGTGAAGAAGACGGGATGTGCCCTCAATGATTTGATTTGAAGGAACGACTGTAAGTCTTGAGATCACTTAAGACACTCCCCCGTCCCCCCCGGGTCCCCCATGTCCCCCCAACCTTTGGGCAGTCCCGCCCTCCCCCGTCTGACCCATAATGCCCTTTGGAGGGGATTATGGGTCAAAGGTTGGGGCAGGGGGGATTGCCCAAAGGTTGGGGGGGACAGGGCGGGACCGGGGGGGACTGGGGGCGAGTCTTAACTTGTTGCAGAGAGGGAGAGGGGGGACGGGGGGGGGGGGGGGCGAAGCGAGGGGGGGGGGGGCGGGGGAGGGGCAAGGGGGATGGAGGGGGTCTGCCCGTTTAAGGGGCGCATTTTGAAACCGTGCCCCTTGTACACTTAGCATTTTTTCCCTTAATTCACCTACGAACGGTGATGCATAAGGGGTGGTTTCCAAAACCCGCCCCTGCATGCAATAGGGGCCCCTTAACTCGGTCATAGGGAGGGCGCGTTTTCGGACCGCGCCCTCTTTGTAATTCGAGGGGCACGTTTTATCGACGGTAAAACCGTATTTTACGAAATTGGGACCGTATTTCGCAATTTTTTTAAAACTAACCGTATTTCCGTACAAAACTCGAGTTTTGTGTTGTCTGAACCTTCGGTAGCAGGGGTGGCTAAAAGATGATAGATACTCCCAGGCCAGCTTTCAATAAATATGACACAGACTCCGACCATAAATGAAGACCCAACAACCAACATACAACAGGCATTAAATAAGAATCACAAAATGTTTTCATTATAAATAGCAACACCCCCGCTCTCCATAGTCACCTTTTCCCCCCTCTCGGCCCCCTCTCCATTTGTTTTTTTACGCTAAAAATGAGCTTTCCCAATTTCCCGGATTTTGATGACATAATGTCATTTTATCAACCCGTTGATCCTGAAGCTTTGGCTAACTACGAGGCAGAGCTTCACAATCTTGCTCAACAAGGCCAAGTTGCGCAGGAGCAAAATTTAGATCCATCTGTTTCAATTGAATTTTACTTACTGTAGAATTAGACGCTCTGAAGAAGGAATTTTGAAAAGGGCGTTGACGAGATCAGTAATGAGAGGAGCATCACTTATGCTGAAGGGGACTGGAATAAGGGATAAGATCGCCAAATTTGTGAAGAAGATGGGATGTGCCCTCAATGATTTGATTTGAAGGAACGACTGTAAGTCTTAAGATCACTTAAGACACTCCCCCCGTCCCCCCCCCGAGTCCCCCCTGTCCCCCCAACCTTTGGGCAGTCCCGCCCTCCCCCGTCTGACCCATAATGCCCTTTGGAGGAAACCCGCCCCTTAGGTGGGGGCAGGGGGGATTGCCCAAAGGTTGGGGGGGAAAGGGCGGGACCGGGGGGGACTGGGGGCGAGTCTTAACTTGTTGCAGAGAGGGAGAGGGGGGACGGGGGAGGGGCAAGGGGGATGGAGGGGGTCTGCCCGTTGAAAACGTGCCCCTCGTACACTTAGCATTTTTTCCCTTAATTCACCTACGAACGGTGCTGCGCAAGGGGCGGGTTTTGGAAACCCGCCCCTACATGCAATAGGGGCCCCTTATCTCGGTCATACGGGGGGCGCGTTTTCGGACAGCGCCCTCTTTGTAATTCGAGGGGCGCGTTTTCCGAACGCTCCCCATCGACGGTAAAACCGTATTTTACGAAACTGAGACCGTATTTCGTAATTTTTTTAAAACTAATCGTATTTCCGTACAAAACTCGAGTTTTGTGTTGTCTGAACCATCGGTCGCAGGGGTGGCTAAAAGATGATAGATACTCCCAGGCCAGCTTTCAATAAATAGGACACAGACTCCGACCATAAATGAAGACCCAACAACCAACATACAACAGGCATTAAATAAGAATCACAAAATGTTTTCATTATAAATACCAACTTCCCCCGCTCTCCATAGTCACCTTTTCACCCCTCTCGGCCCCCTCTCCATTTATTTTTTTACGCTAAAAATGAGCTTTCCCAATACCCCAGATTTTGATGACATAATGTCATTTTATCAACCCGTTGATCCTGAAGCTTTGGCTAACTACGAGGCAGAGCTTCACAATCTTGCTCAACAAGGCCAAGTTGCGCAGGAGCAAAATTTAAATCCGTCTGTTTCATTTGAATTTTTACTGACTGTAGAATTAGACGCTCTCGTTGAAGAAGGAATTTGGAAATGGGCGTTCGTGAGATCAGTAATGAGAAGAGCATCACTTATGCTGAAGGGGACTGCAATATGGGATAAGATCGCCAAATTTGTGGAGAAGACGGGATGTGCCTTCAATGATTTGATTTGAAGGAACGACTGTAAGTGTTAAGATCACTTATGACACTCCCCCCGTCCCCCCCGGGTCCCCCCTGTCCCCCCAACCTTTGGGCAGTCCTCCCCTCCCCCGTCTGACCCATAATGCCCTTTGGTGGGGCGGGTTTTCAAAACACGCCCCTTAGGGGGTGCAGGGGGGACAGGGCGGGACCGCCGGGGGGGGGGGGGGGACAAGGGGCGAGTCTTAACTTGTTGCAGAGAAAGAGAAGGGGGACGGGGGGGTCGAAACGAGAGAGGGGGGACGGGGGAGGGGAAAGGGGGATGGAGGGGGTCTGCCTGTTGAAGGGGCGCGTTTTGAAACCGCGCCCCTTGTACATTTAACATTTTTTCCCTTAATTCATCTACGAACGGTGCTGTGTATGGGGCGGGTATCACCCGCCCCTGCATGCAATAGGGGCCCCTTAACTCGGTCATACGGAGGGCGCGTTTTCGGACCACGCCCTCTTTGTAATTCGAGGGGCGCGTTTTTCGAACGCGCCCCATCGACGGTAAAACCGTATTTTACGAAACTGGGACCGTATTTCGTAATTTTTTTTAAAACTAACCGTATTTCCGTACAAAACTCGAGTTTTGTGTTGTCTGAACCATCGATAGCAGGGGTGGCTAAAAGATGATAGATACTCCCAGGCCAGCTTTCAATAAATATGACACAGACTCCGACCATAAATGAAGACCCAACAACCAACATACAACAAGCATTAAATAAGAATCACAAAATGTTTTCATTATAAATACCAACTCCCCCCGCTCTCCATAGTCACCTTTTCATCCCTCTCGGCCCCCTCTCCATTTGTTTTTTTACGTTAAAAATGAGCTTTCCCAATACCCCGGATTTTGATGACATAATGTCATTTTATCAACCCGTTGATCCTGAAGCTTTGGCTAACTACGAGGCAGAGCTTCACAATCTTGCTCAACAAGGCCAAGTTGCGCAGGAACAAAATTTAGATCCGTCTATTACAATTGAATTTTTATTGACTGTAGAATTAGACACTCTCGTTGAAGAATGAATTTTGAAAAGGGCGTTTGCGAGATCAGTAATGAGAGGAGCATCACTTATGCTGAAGGGGACTACAATAAAGGATAAGATCGCCAAATTTATGGAGAAGACGGGATGTGTCCTCAATGATTTGATTTGAAGGAACGACTGTAAGTCTTAAGATCACTTAAGACACTCCCCCCGTCCCCCCCGGGTCCCCCCTGTCCCCCCAACCTTTGGGCAGTCCCCCCTCCCCCCCCCCCTCGAGGGGCGGTTTTTGGAAACCCGCCCTTTCAAAGAGGATTGTGTGTCAGACGGGGGGCGGGTTTAGAAAACCGCGCCCCTTATTGGAATAACACAAGGGGCGGATTTCCAAAACCCCCCGTATGGCAATACAAACTTACTATGAATAACTTTAGAAACCCTGTTTGAAAAAACAGAAATAACCAATCCATTCTGAATATCCATACATCCAACACCAAAATTTCAAACAATTAAAAGAGGCAGTGTGGTTCGGTTCCTTTCTCCAGGCCAGTGTTTTCGTCGGTCAGATATATAGAGTTTTGTTCCAATTTAACCTTAATTTATAAAATAATTCGCGAAATAACCTCGTCAATTTCGAAATTCCGCAAATAACCTCGTGAAATCGGCCTTAGAAAGGCCGACCTCAAATTCTTAAAGAAGTCGGCCTTTGAAAGGCCGACTTCATAAAAATAAAAATAAAAATAAAAAATTTTAGGGAAGTCGGCCTTTCAAAAGCCGACTTCCATCAAATAAAAAAAAAAAAAATCCCCCAAATCCCCCACAATCCCCCGTTTCCTTGTTTTTTTTTTCCTATTCAGTGGAAGTCGGCCTTTCAAAGGCCGACTTTCATCCAAAAATTTTTTTTTTAATATTATTCACGAAGTCGGCCTTTCAAAGGCCGACTTTTTTAAGGAATTGAAGTCGGCCTTTCAAAGGCCGATTTTACAAGGTTATTTTACGAATTTCCAAGCTGACAAGGTCATTTCGCGAATTATTTTGAAAAACAAGGTTAAATTGGAACAAAGCTCCAGATATATAAGACTGAGCATCGTACATCCTTACAGTGCCCGCGACATTGCAGGAATAGAAACATGGAGACATATTAGCATCACAAGCATCAACTGTTGTTTTTGGGGATCACCCGGTTGCTGCCAAGCTGAAGGTTTCTGCTATGAATGTTGTGTGGCGTCATCATTTGTTGGTACCTGTGGCTCTTAATGACATTACGAATGGTGGGGTTAGTTTAAATGAAAGATTATCTTCCTGATGTGACTTTTGAAAAAAATTCTCAGACTTGTATATGGCCGCCTTCGGGCAAAACACGTCTGCATTCTCTGTGGTATCATATTATAATAATTATCTGTCATCTCGTCCCTTGCGTCCTGGGAGTCTCTAGATTTGGCCCCTTTAAACAAATCTCATCTCCTCCTTTAATTATTAGTGATCTCTTGGATGCATTCACCCGAGTCTGATCATTTTGCGCAAATAAAGAAGAATTATTGAGAGGTATGAAAGCGGCGGTTGAAACAGACTAATCTTCGGATAAGCTCACACTGTTTGCCAGCCATCAACAGTGACGAGATTTCAGCCCCTCTTGACATTGTTTACCATCAATTTCCGATGATGGACCCGTCGAAAGGATGTTTCGAGAATATCGGCGTGCATTTTGTCGCGTACTGATGATTCCATTTCGACTGAATCTGATGTAACTTGTCTGCTGTCTGCATTCAACATGTTACTCATCCAGAATACATCCAAGGAAGCCTGAGGAAGTTTAACTTCCTCTTCTTCAACAGCTTGACTGTTCGGAACGAGACGATCACAAGGGCGATCTTGGATGCCAAAACAGTATGCCCGCCTACACATCTCGTGTCAAACACGAGCTAATTGTTTCTTTCTTTCTGTTTTTAATCAGTTCTCCTGAGAAGTCGCATGAGAGAATAACCATGGTTAAAAAAGCAGGCACAACAGGAAAACTTTGGGTTCCCCTTACTCGTTGTAGCAATGTTCTATGTTTCTTTTTCCATGTCTCATCCCAAACCATATCAAAATATTCTTACATAAAATATACTCAAAAGACAAGGCAAAAAAAGTGATCATGAATGGTGATTCTCTGTCCATGCAAAGGTTTTGTAACATATAAAACACCCAGAAAGGATTTTGGTCAGTGCCTAATGGTAGTAATAGTTATGGAAGATCTTCCATAGGCCTGATCTGATGAAAATCAGTCATGAAAGAGGAGGGAGGATTTCCTCATCTTCTTTTCTGCAGAAAAGCAAGTTCCCTTGTTTGTCATTGGTTGTGGAAGGAACAGACATGAAGCCTATGATTCTTGAATTGAGGGAGGAGCATCTTATCATCACGAGCTTTATGCTCAGATGCAACCCCATTCCCCTAATTTTGTAAGCAGCCATACATCACCGAAACACTAGCCCACGACTAAAGAAACATAAATCATTAAATAATTGCATGTTTAGCTTTACAACAATTATAAATTTCCCTATTTGCATGATTATTTTGTCTTGTCATACCAAAGCAGTACACCAGCAAACCCATCATTGTTTCCTCCCTTCTTCCTCCTCTTCCTCCTCCATGTCCAATTCAATTTTGTTTTTCTGTTATTGTTTTTATTGGGTGAGTATGAGATAATCTGCATCCTGAGGTTTGGATGGACGGGCCTCCCTGTCATGTCTAACCCTTGGGATGCAGGTTATCTAATACTCACTGTCAATGCATCAGAATCTCCCTTCAACCAGTTCTAATCACAGAGCCCACAAAACCAACTTCTTAGTTGAAGAGTCTATGGTTCAGCAGAAAATTGCCAATGAAGTTTCACCTGATCAAAGTCCGAAGATTAGGGCGAAGTCGTCAATTATCTCAGCTAGTCTTCATGTGCGTGTTCAGTAAATTTATAAAATATTCAAGGGTACGATACTCTGACTATTTAACTCGTTTTAAGGAAATTGATCGAAATCGTTACTGATTGTTTCTTCTGCAGCGTGACAGGGCTGATGACAACAATTGCAGGTGATCTGTTTCCCAAAATTCAGTCGAAGATGACCAATCGTATTGTGCAAGAGAAACGAATACAATAGCTGTTCGTTGGACTACTTCATGAATCTCATTTCTGGTTGAGCAGCACACCGACAGCCTCTACCTTGCTTTCATTCAGCTCCTTTCCATCCTTGAATATGAGGAACTCCATCATCTCCACATGGAAAAAGATGAAACTACCACACAAGTGAGTGATGCAAGATCCAAAGTCTCTGCCAACCACACAATGCCACGTTTGTCCGCCTGCTTCGTCCAACTTCTGTTGCAAGTAAGTACAATAAGCTATTTTAGATATCCTTCAAATCCCAGAAGTAGGCACGACACAGTTATTATCTTCTAGGCACGACACAGCTATTATCTTCTAATGGACTAAAAAAACATTTCATAAAATTATTCCGAACCTGCTTAATATAGCATGCGATGGACTGACAGTCAGAAGCTTCATGCAGATCGAGAGCCCGGTATGCTAAATCCATCACGAAGGCCTGCATATTTGGTGACATGTCGGTCTCACGCACTACCGCTCTACCTTCTAACATGGTGATGAACCAACCGCAAACTTTCAGTTGCACAGAAACTATTTTTTCGGAATGTTTGTTCCATGGAACAAATGCGTGCTTGATTTTATATGAGCAGTCGACAATGAAACTGGTCCAAACAAAAACCAGTGGCTCTCCTGCATGCCGTGATCTCGTACTATTTCATATTCAATGAAATTTGAAGAGAAAGCCGAAACATGTAAACATAATTTAATCAAACTGTCTTCTTTTTCTTCTTCTTCTTCTCCTTTCTACTTTATTATTGCGGGAATGCTCTCAAGAACCAACTCCAATGTATTTTTGTTGTCTCATCTGCAACTTTCAATTTTGGCAATACTCGTCAAGTTGCTTGATAGAAATTTCTTCTGGACTAAAAATAAGTCAGACAGGAACATTAGATGATATTCTTCTTCTGATTTTCTTTTGTAATAGTAGAAGATCTTATAACCATGGGGTCTCCGGATGTGGGAAGTCGTCCATGCTCGGCTGAATACACACCCCGAGACAAATAATCACTGGTTTTCGAGTAAGCAGGCGGCGTATAACAGCCAAAAGAGTTTCAGTCGTGTGAATAGCACGAGGTTGAGGAATTAGTGCCTCGTGGAGCTTTTCAACCCCCTCACGCTTCTGGGAAATCGACCATCCGCTCCCTCGTGGAAGGAAACCGAATCAGATACAACAAACCAGAAAATATTCTCATTACTAGAAAAGCGTTAACTGGGTTTATATCACAAGAACCAATATTTTCTTGCTATTGGACTAATGGAAGACTGCTCAAGCCAGGAAGTCTTGTTACTGATCTAATTTACCTGACCTTAACTTAATCACCGATTCCGGATCCAGAACACGCTGAGCTCTTGCCCGGAGCACTTATCCAGACTGGACAGAAATCCTCCTCTAGCTGCTCGGACTATCCTGCACCCCATAAATTTGAGATGTATATGCATATACTCCTTGCGGGAGTGTTGGCTGTTAAAGTCATTGCACACCGCTTAATCTCTACACCTCTAACTGTAGTTCATGGAACGCATTCCCGTGGTGAAGGTCATTGCGTAGGGTGGAACTCGTATGGTCACCGGCGGAGGTGGCTTTCGTGAGCATTTTTAGCCCGTACAATATTTGATCGCGTACTTATCAAAAAAATATTTGACCGTACACGTTGGATGTGTCTCACACGTTAGATATTAAGCATCAGTGAAGCCGTCATTCGTCTAGTCGACCAAGCCCCGCTAATATCAGGATTTCACAGATTGCCTTAGTTATGGGAAACTCCAATCTCATTCATCATGTCATCGTACACATTTGTGTGCCCAAGAAAAGGATTTACTTCCATAACACAGGATTCTAGAATGAATTGGCACCAAAGTCATGACGCCTTTGGTTAATCCTTGAATCATTTCACAAAAATTCCACAAGCGTAAATGATCAGAGGTAGGGGTTAACTGCACCACATAGCAACTTGAGATGTAATTGACGTTAGGTCCCAAAGCTGCGATCTCCAGCATCTCCCAGTCCAGGAATGATGAATCTGCAACCATTATGATGGCTTTCAAAGACCAGGCATCATGACGTGCTTCTTCATTCACCAAACAGAAGAGGTTGTCTCACCCTTTTTCGTTGACCGTTGGATCGATTGTTCCAGTATATACATGGAGTCTGCAAAAGATATCTGGATTCAGAAAGAATGACATAATATTGAATCCTTGACTAGAACTAACGTTATTTTTGCTTGTTATAACTTACCCTGGGAAGTTCTCACTAAGCTTTTGAAGAGCAGGAGGCGCAGCGACAGCTGAGATCTGCAAAACAGAGAAATTTTCAGAATTTCAGTAGCCTTAGTTTGACGGTGATGAATTGGGTTAAATACGTATTATTATCCCGAGTTTGCTTTCTAACATACAAAACTAGGTATCCAAACCACCTCCACAACTAGCCACATAGAGTGCAATATGTTCTCTCAATCTTTTATAACTTGAATCTTCTGCCAAAAGGAAGCATCAAATAAATAAGGAACGACTAGGAAGAATAAAACTCGTACCACTTTAATCTTCTTGCTGCTGACTCCGCGTTCCTTTAAGAGGTTTAGAGCAGCTACAATAGTGCCCCCTAGAAGTTGCAAGAGAGTAAAACAAAATGAAGAACAATATAAGGTTCTAACACTTAGAGTTTCCCAGACAAATCCAACAGCATGATGGCAAGAGGCATATTCTCAACAACTATATTAACTGAATGGGAGACAAATTGAAATGTCAAGTTCTTCCTTGAAAGAAAATGTTAGGTGAATTTCACACATCAAGGTCGTCGAAGTCTTGAACTTCAAGAAAGCAAATGGGAGCACCGTAATGCCGAGAGGGAAATTTAATTGATAAGAGGCTTGAAATCTGAATGGACATGTATACCTGTAGCCAGCATTGGATCCACTACAAGGACTCGAGAACCATCAGGAAAAGTATCGGGTAATCTGGGAGATGAAACAAGATGTAAAAGCCTAAAGGCCACAGATACAAAGTAAAAATATATGGAAACATAAGTTAACCATGGTTCATAGACCGACTTCAGCATATATGCCACCCCATCATATAATCTAACAGCTGGAACAAAGACAAATTCGGGATCTTACTTATTCAGATAAACAGTGGGCTGAAGTGTCTCCTCATTCCTGCTGACCCCTTAGCAAAACATAAATAAATCAGATCAAAGATTGTGAGCTGAATAATAGACACCACATCCAAATCATACTAGAAGGCATTATCGTTTCAGATTCAGTTCACAACACAAGGATCAAAAGGCTTGTGGCCTGAGGATAAATAAGACTAGAGGAGTATTCTCCTACCTAGGTGGTAGGTTAACATTGACGGCAAAATCGAGGATGCATGCTCAACAAGTGCAAGCCCAGCTCGCAAGATTGGAACAACCTGCAAAAGAAAAGGCACGTAAGAAAGTTGGTCACGAATGTAATCACAGGATATTCAAGAAAGAGTTAAGATGAGAAAGAATGGAAAAACGACATCAACCAGACTAACCGCTACGGGTTCTCTTGGATCAATAAATTCAACGGAGGCGACACCCATTGGAGATTGAATCTCGCCGGTTATTGTAGGCTAGAAGAGAATAGAAAAAGGCACCATGATAAAGTGCATATCAAGAGTTTTGGTAATCCAAATTCATGAGTGAATAATCCGGAACAGCACAAGAAATTTCACAGAGAACGGATTAAGAGGAACATAAGAAGCAGCAACATAGAATTGATAGTTTTAGCCTGGTTCCTCTAGTAACTTACAAGCCATGATAGAGCAAGTTAGCTTAGCACTGGTGGCTACCGACAGTCCAAGGGAATACACCGACTCCAAGTTCTTAGCGGGTAAGATGCCAAACCAACATTTCTGCTGTTCAGAATTCCTTAAGACATTATTGTGTCTGCCACATTTCGATTAAGTCCAAAGAAACAACTCCAAAAAGCCAGTTTTCATGCCACCTTTAGGTCATAAACATCAATTTAAAATAAATAAAAAACAAATTATTGAACTGCTTTCCCAGTCAACATCCCAACAAGACATAAAGCATATTAACAACAAATAAAGGAAACAAGGCCAAGCAGTCGAGTAGAACGGCTCTCTTTCTCTCTCTCTCTCTCTTTATATATATATATATCACTCTAATTTGATTTCAATATAAAGAGACTGACCAGCCAATCCCGTGAAGCTTCATATATAAGTAGCCGCCCCAGCTCAGCCATTGCATTTCCTACATAATAATTGAAGGCCCTTAGCCAACAAGTGGACAAAAGCTTTCAAACAATTAATCGGCGAATGACGACAGTGAGAAAAGGCCATCCCAACTAATCACACGCCTGAAAAAAGCACGCTCCAAACTGAGTAAAAGGCACACCACAACACACACAGAATAGAAAAAAAAATCATACTGAAAATGGGGCAAGGAGTCTCCTCATTCCTCAGAACCGAAACCCAGTGCTTGATCAGGGGATGAGGGGGAACAAACACCTGCAATTTCCAAGATACCATGAACCCACATGGAGAACAGTAATCATCAAGAACAACCCCTCAGGGCTCCCAGGAAGGGTACGAATTCCACCTTAGTCACAGCCAATACATAACCGAAGAATCCAGAACGACAACAATCAACAAAATGGGGAACGAGAAATCTCCATTCTAGCACGAAGGGGTGAAAACGAGCTGACGAACTAACCACGCCATGGGAAAGAAAGCACAACCGGAATGAGTTTCAAACGAATCGTTAATCTTAATTAGAGTGATATTGGGTCCCGAGTATTACAAGCATTCGGTCGTCAGAGATGGACTTTGGCTCAGCGGCCGCGAGCGATTTCACCACTTGATACATCCTCCTACTTCGCCGCCGAAAGATCTGAGACGAGAATGAGCGAAACCCATTTCATCATTAACTCATTCGCGTATCCATCACGAGAAGTGCACAAAAAGGCAGGTTGTCCCAATTCAGTTTACCTCCGGGCGGAATGAAGAAGAAGCGGTAGAAGAACGGGAACTAAGAGAAGGGATAAAGGGAAGAAGGAATGTACGAGGAAGAAAGGGCGAGGAGGAAATGAAACGGCGGAGCGGGGAAGGGGAAGATGGGTTTTGAAGGGGTAAAGTGAACGAAGTTGCCATGCATAACCCTGAGATGGAGATAGAGAGAGAAACGACGGACCAAAGGGACAGGACAACTTACGGGCGTTGACTTAAACTTCGTATTGGGTCGGATTTTCGGAGTGGCTTTCAATGTGGGTTTTGGTTTCTTGACTTCCTTTGTTCGTCTGGGCTTTCCTTCCTCCAGGCCAGCTAAAAAAGGAACCAGCTCGAACTTCCCCTGTTTTGCCCTTATGACAGTCAAAATCTTGGTTTCCCTTTTTAACTAACTCATTCCCCCTTTCTAACTTTCCTTCGATCGTGCAAGCATGTCACGATCTTTGAGCAGCAACCCAGAAGCTCTCTTCCCTGACGACACCCAAAATGTTTTGATTTGAAAATCTGTTTCGATTTTGGGTTTTGTGATTTAGTGTTTGAATCGTCCCTCTTTCTTTGGTGGGTCCGAAGAGCTAGCTATATTTAGGGGTTTGTGACAAGGGGTAGGGAGAGAAGATGAAGAAGATTGTGGGGAGCCCCGGTACGGCGAGCGGTATGTTGCTGAGGGTGGGGCAATGTGGGTTTGCCGCTGCTTCCATTGGTGTCATGGCGTTTACTCACGAATTCTCTGGCTATACTGCTTTCTGGTAAAGTTCATGATGGCGGATGTTTGTTAGTGTTGCAGTTTGATCGGTGGAGTTACTTCTGCTTGCTGGGTTAAGATAGGTGGTATGCTTTGATTTCGTTTCGTGATTCATATGGAGGATGAGGAGTTAACCTTTGTTATTACTAGAAGGTGTGTCGTTTCTGCTCATCGACGGCATTACACGTGCAAAAACATGTTTTTTCTGCCACTAGGAGATGATATTAGGTCAGCTGATTCTTCCAGACATTCCTTGTGATAATATCTTGTGTTTAAATGGAGAGTTGTGTCTGATTTATAAGTTGGGTATTAAGGAGTCTGACTTTTAACAGGAGTGTATTGTATGAGCGGCTACTAATCCATTAGTTTTTCGTTTCATTTAAATTGGTTTTTTATAATGGGATACCTCAGAAGGATGTCCACCAAGTAAGAAGACATTCGGGGAGAACTTCAGAATTTTGATGACTGTTATGCTTTTTAAGTCTCTTGCTTTTCCATGTCGGTTAGCTATATATGCTGTATCCAAATGTTTAGATTGCACCATTTTGTTATTCTTTATCGTTTTGTTTGATGTATAAGCTCCCTGACTATGTCATATCTGCGATTGTTAATAATGCTGCACTATTCCTACTCTAATGACCAGACCATTCTTCAGAGTAATTGTTGTCCCCATGGACTGCTGTTCTTTGTTCTATTTTCAAAAGTTGTCCGGTGACTTTGCCTTATTCTCGCATGATACAATTAACAACCCGGACTCTCTTGCAGTTATTTGATAGCTTCGATGGGCCTTCAACTTCTATGGAGCTTTGGTCTGGCCTGCCTCGATATTTATGCCTTAAGGAGGAAGAGAGACCTTCATAATCCTGTTCTCCTGAGCCTTTTCATCGTCGGTGACTGGGTAAAGCCTTGTCAGTCTCTGTTTGTGATGGATTATCATCTTTGGTTTGATCCTTGGTTTTCTGGCCGGGCATGCAGGTGACAGCTACGTTGTCACTGGCTGCTGCATGTTCCTCGGCCGGTGTGATTGTTCTGTACAACAGAGACTTGGGGATCTGTTCTGCACAGACGTACCTACCATGCACAAAGTTCCAGATAGCGGTCGCTTTCTCATTTTTAACCTGGGGTCTCATCGCCATATCGTCACATGTAATGTTTTGGATATTAGCCTCAATATAGATGAATATTGCCCCCGTTGTCTTAAAGTGTGCTAATCCCTGTTTATTGCAGTCCATGGTTTTTCCTTGTATGTCTGTTCTCTTATTGCATCATGTTATTGCAACAAGTGGTTGAATCTAGTGATAGGCGTAAACAACCATTTGGCATCTCATTGACTCTGTAACCGTCCAGCAACAAATCAGTGAGTTCATCAATCAGGCATATACAGCCAACAACAAGGAACTTGCTACATTAGTGATATCAGCAACTAACTAACTTTGGCCTGTCATCACAACGGAGACTGAATATCACCCTTACAGAACTTCCAGATTCCATCTTGTTTCTTCAAGACGTAATGTATCTTGTAAGAGCTGAGAAGCACAACAAAGTAGTGTAAAACAGTCAGTAGTGATAAAAACAACTATGAATGAATGAACCAACCATTGTTACTAGGAGAGGATCATTGTCCAGCCACATCCCTCTCAAACTTTGATTCTGATAGCGTAAAATAGGTAGGACTAACCTGCAGTAATTCGTGTTTTTTGACTGGGATTCATCAACAAGCTCGGCAGCTTCCTCAAGAAGTGCTTCTATTTCTGCAGTCTCGGTACCCACACCATCCGAAAAAACTGCCGCATCAAGGACAGACAGCTCCAATAGAAGAAATCTCCAATAGCAGGATCTGGCTTTGGCTTTTTCTGCCAAGTCTTGCCACTGATTCAAAAAATAAAAATGATTTAGGGATAGCTGAAAATCAACAATGAGAAAGGATATACACGTGAACTCCTCTCTAGTTAAAAATTCAATAGAACCCAAAAGAGCTTGACCATTGCCTGCAAACAGATGAACATGCCCCCACCCCAACACCAGTGCTGTTCTGAGAATTACCTGATCCAACATCGACTCGTCAAGTATTTCAGAGAGATGATGAACTCGATGGTCTGGCCCCAGAGCTTCACCTTTAATGGATTGCCACTGTCTCACTAGTGCTTCAGCATCTTCCAAAGGCATTGATCTGCTGAAGCCTCTTTTGCTCAAAGAAGCAGCGAGAAAGGAAATTCCAATATTTTGAGCTTCCTTGGATCCTTTGAATTGCCTTTTAACTATTTCCACCAAATTCTCCACTTTGTTAGCAATGCTGTTGTTCTCTATACAAGCAGGGGCTACTTTGTGAGGAGGAGAAGCATCCATAGTCCATGCAACAGATCCCTTATCTATGCTGTATGTCTGAGCCTTACTAAACATTCTCATATTCTTGTTCACCAGCTTAAAGGAAAACAATGTGAACGACCCTAAGATGGCTACAAAGATGAACTGTCCAACAGCATCTGTTCCAGGTAGTATGTTCAACCAATGCTCTCTATGTCGAAGGCTGCTAACTCTTTTCATTCGATTAGATGATGTGACACTATTTTCAGCACTATCATTATCGCCCAAAATTTCAAAACCCTGTCTTTCGCTTAACTGCTTCACAGCCGAAATCAGGTGACGAGAGGTACTAACATTGGATAAAGAGTCATCCATATCCTTCCTGTTCAATGCAACAGAGGAAGATAGCGGTCTTCTGTTCACAGTTGAGATAGTTTGCAAGGTTTCTTTAGCATTCTTTCTTTCAGAGACTCTTCTCTCACCTTTGAAGAAATTAGCCTACAATAGATGGCCGCACACTAATTTACCACAAAAATATCAAACAACTAATTATTTGACAAAGGCAAGTTATTACCAAAGAAGGCGGACAATCTTTTGTATCTGCAAAAAGAGGAAGCACTGCATCTTTCAGCCACAGTTCCTGGTCCAATTCAGAGTAAATCAACACATAAAAATGATAGAATACAGTAAGTTCAATCAAGGTAGCTACCAGATACATCACAGCTAAAGGAAGTGGAACATTCACAAGAAATTTTTGCCTGCAGTGTGCATATTATCCAACAAAAGATGAAACGAAAAGATATAGACTATAATCGCACACAAAAATATTAACTGTAAGAATCTTGTGGAAATCACCACCCTCAATTTGTGGAGAAGAAATACCCATACAAAAGAAATGGGCAATATATTGACAAACTGCCCACCAGAGATGGCTGCTCCTTTGAAGCATCCAAAACTTCCTTTCCAGTGAGTGCCTTCAAAGAACTGGAATTGGAGTTCCTTTCTAGCTGCTTAAGTTTTTCAATGGCGTCTCCTTCACTACCCTGGCAACATTTGAGAATTTCTTAGGGATAGTGAGAGAAAGAGAACCATACAAAATACTGCCTAAAGCATTCCATAGAAAGAGAAATTGTCATTCAGATATAAACCTCGCCAAGAAGAAATCTGCAGAAAGCCTCCTCAAATTTAAGATCGATGCCTTCTGATGCTACCAAGCAATCACAAATAACTTTTGCTCTGTTGATCTGTGTATCATCGATAAAGCAGACATCAGTAATGATGAAATCGCAAAGTCATCCTTTCATAGACACCAATTCCTTATGCCCAAAAAAATTGGAGAAGGCAGAACTAAAAAAAGAGTAAAGGATCATTTTCCTCCCTAGATAGATTGGAAGTTAAAGATTCAAAAAAAATAGAAAATGGGAAAGAAGAAAAGATGATAAAGATTATAGCGGTGAGCTCAGGAACTTACTAATTCCATTTGCTTGCTTGAAAATCCATGAGCAATGTGAGCCAACATTACCAAATAGAAACATTTGAAATCAATTACAGTACGCTGACTTTGGGATTCTAGGGACTTTTTGTTCTTTCGAGAAGAAGCTACATCCGTCCAGGAAACAAGATTGACTATTTCTTGAGCTGAAAGTTTACTTAAAGCTTGGATAAGAAAACATGGCCAGTCTTGAACTCTAGCTGATGCTTCGACATCAAGGCCTTGACGTAGCATTTCACACAGAGCTCCAAGTGCCCCTTGTCTTCTTTCAACATTTTCAGGAGATCGAGGTAAGTCCAACAATTCCAAGGTGCAAGCAGGTGCAAGCTCCTCCAGGGACTCTTCAATCTTGAACAAGTACAAAAAAGAATAAGATCCAAATAGCATATGGCAAGAAATCACATCACGATTTTCTTTAAATATCAACCATCATTAATATCAGCCTCGATAATATCCATGACAAGTCAGGGATAAACATCTCCGCATGACTTTCTCTTCCATTTAAGGGGATATCATATGATGGAATGCAATCTGATAAATTTACTTGGAAGCTTGATAGAGGAAAAACTGCACATGTCTAATAATTTGGAAAGAGCAGCAACAGCAAGTAGAGAAAATCAGGCAATTGCAATAAGTACCTGAGCCAGTAGAGGCATTTTCCCGAGGGAGCTCCTACTTCTGAGAAAAGACTGAGCCCGTGCCAAGGCTTCAAATCCTTGAGAAACTTTGTTCTTCTCAAAACTAGCCTTTGCAATGGAACACTTCAAGAAAGCGCCTAGGATGAGGAAAGGAAGCATAACAAGGTGGCAACATAAACAGATTCAATGCATCTCCCATTCTGGCGACTTTCTCACCTCAGCTAATGCCATGGATAAAACTATATCATGACCAAACCGCTTTGCATCATAATGCTGGAGGGCTGCTTGACCTATGTTCAATACCAATTTTTCTTCTCCGACCTGCAAAAAAGTAAAAACAAAAAGAAAGGAAAAGCAAAAACGGAAAAACAAAGAAAGAAAAAACAGAAACAGAGGCAGGGTAAAAATTTCACGACAACAATCTCAAATCTCAGATAAGCTTCCACATACTTCCGCTGTTTTCTACCTCTTGGAGAAGGCAAAGGGCACCGGCTAACCAAGATAAAGGCAGCTTTAAAGAGCTTTTTGGTGGGTTCTTTTCCCTCACATTTCCTGCATACTCGGGTTCAAAAAGGAGTTTGTCTCTTATGTCGAGTAGCAGGTCCTACAAAGTAGAATATAAAGAAGAGACAAGATGAATGAATCACCAATAAGTTTGGCAAAAAGTCACAAGGGCCACAAGGCATTCTCAATCTCAGGTCACTACCTGCCGTGCTCTGCTGGCTTCCAAGGTATAACCTTCTTCTACCTGGGCTTGTTTCAACTGTATGACGGATTTCACTATCTCGTCCTTTTCTGAATTGTCAGCAAGACCAAGGAGCTGCAAGCAATGCACTAAGAAATTCATCAAGAAAATACAATTTGGTTGCATATAAGAAACAATCAATTTACTAAGATACCCATTCAGGCACCCAAATTCAAGTAATTGTCCCTGCATTGCAGCAGTATCTTAACCCCCAAAATAACTACAGAAGTCGCACTAGCAGCAGCTTATGCTTTACACTGACCATTTATTAGCAGAATTAGATTCTATTAGACTGTTCTAGAAATTTCAAACAGAAAACAGCTGAAGTAGCCACAGATCAGAACGAAAATCACTTAGTAGCAATCAGCTGATCTGAATGACCCACACATGGCACGGTCCAAACATAAACCGCAACAACAAAATGATACCCAAGGTCCGACTCGTCACCTGATAGCAAGTGACAGGAATCTCGACCAACGGCGCATTCTCCACGACACGAGCCGCGTCGACAGTACTGGAAGCAGCATTCACCCGGAGCCTCCTCGGCCGAGAACCGCGTCCTCCCTTGCTCAAAGACAAAACCTTAAGAACCACGCCAGAGGAGTAGTACGCAGCTTCGACGGACCGGAGGGCATGGGCATGGAAAGGCGCCGCATTGCGGCAACAGACGGAAGAAGAAGGGACGTCGGCGGCGGTGGCGGCGAAGAAAGACATGAAGATCGGAATGCGGGCAGAAGAACCGCCTACATCTGGAGAACCCCCCCCCCCCCCCCAAAAAAAAAAAAAAACAAATTCTAGGGTTTTGGCAGAAGAAGATTTGGGGAGTATTTCGAGGAGAGGAAGGGGGAAGTGTCCGTTATGCCACGTGGCGCAATCGTGACTCCGAGAGTTACTACGTGGCGCAATCTTCATCAATTTCGGACTCGATTACAAATGGGTCCAAGTAGTAACAGTAATCATTAGGTTATCCATCCATCCATCCATCCATCCGAGGTTTTGTGCGAAATAACTACCATTTTCCGCCAAAGAAAGAATTAACCCTCAAATCTCGCACTGACATAGCGTGTAGTAAGTTAGCTGGCCATTGAGCGTTTCTTTCCTCTCCCGGAAAAATAATGAGTGTATTTACTATATTTCACGTAGTTCGTAGAGTAATCATGACGATGTCTGAAAAGTCAGAATATAGACCAAACAGGCCCTTCGGCCGGAGTTAAAACTTTACTTTGAAACAAATCGATCTGCAAGCAGCAGCTAACACGGATTAGAAAGCCTCGTAATCCCTCCGACACTTGATGGACAAATTGCTTAAAGTACAATTTTTACAGTGACTTTTACATCCAACAAGACAAACTGCTTTTCAAACAACGTGGCGGCCCCCCTTCGGTTTCCCCACGAACACTCGTTTCCTTTTCTTTTATTATTCCAGGACTAGGAAGATTTCTTAGATTGATTGACCTGCGGACATGGATTTTCATGTTCGCCCTGTGTTTCCCTTTTCCCTTCAAGCGACCACCCGCCGTGTCATGAGCCGGCAAACCGGGGACTGGACCCCCGATGCCACGATCACTTGTGTGGTCACGGCGACGTTGTCGTTGTTGCTGCTGCCGATGCTTGAAGACGAAGGCCCCGTCAACGAGAAGTTGTACTCGGGCCGGAATATCTGGCCGATGTGTTCGGATGCTGCGAACCGCCCGGAGTCGCCAGGGAGCCTGGTGTAAGCAACAGAAGGGGAGTCGCAGAACCACGCGGGCTGTTGCTCCCCGCCCTTGTATTGAACTATTGCTCTGTACAGAAAGGGAATGAGGCCCTCCATGTGTCTTAGGGATATGATGGGTGGGAAATCAAGGAGAGGAAAGAAACTTAGGAGGAGGAGGAAGGAGGGGGTGGTTAGATTTATGAAGGGAAGAGGAGAGTGTTGGGGAGAATTAATATAAATAAACTGTGGTAGATCATCATGATTCACAAGGGTAAAACTTCACACGTAAGATGAACGTTGAAAGCAATGTCCGAACTGCCGCCGGCCTTCCTGGTTGTTTCTCTTTCGGGTGGAGAAACTAAATATATATTATATATATATACACACCAAAATCTCACTTCCCTCGTGAAATGAATGTGCGATTATTGTTTTGCGTATTTTATTTCTTGTTAAGCAAGTTTTTGTCATCAGACTGATTGAAATCGCCTAACGAGAGGCGATCATCAGGTCAAGGTCGGCTTCCATACCTTTTTTTGAGAAAATAAACTAATGGCTTAGCTTTTATGTCCACACATTGCCAGCCCCGATGCCTCGAATATAAATCTAATTTTGCATTGTTAGGGGGGGGTCGGATCGGAAGTCATTTCGGAGTGAGGTTTTGCGTGCCATCTTGACATTGTATAAAAAATATTCGTGCCTTGGAAATGGAATTGCATAATGCCCATCAACTAATGCCATGAACATCAAGTCAACCGTATGACGAATATACATGTTTAACAAACAAAAGTCAGAAGCAGGATGAAGCTTGTTCATGTTATTACATACGGTTTGGATAATGATGATATAAAAGAACAATCAACATGATGCCTTTGAGAGTTGGCATATAGTTGTTAACAGCAGTAAAGTCAGCAGTATTATCTCTTCTCTATCCCTGTCATAGCTTATGATTCCCACCCTATCCTTTTGAAAGTCGTGGCTGGCATGACATCACCTCGAGTCTGTAAGACTTTTGGGATAATTTTCACGTCCCTTTCTTTATCCAATCTGGGGTTCAAGGGAAGAATCGATCGCCCATAGGGAGAGGGGTGGGGCGGGGGGACAAATCTGGGTGCGATTTTAGGTGTAACTGGGGGGACCTGCGGGTGCGTTAGGTGGAGGAGAAATCGGGGTTTAAAACTTTTTTTTTTCTTTTTTGGCAACTATGTCATGCTCTTATTAGCATTATCCAAAACTAACTTTTTACGAGTCGTAAAAGGATACGTCGTCGGCAATTGACTTAGTCGAACATATCCATCGTCCTGTGCAGGGACCATCTTTAAGGCCCGGGGTTCTCGGGAGCCCGTGGCATTCAGAAAAGGGCCGACATATCTCTTCTTTAAGGGCGAGTTTGGTTATCCATTTGATGTATAATGGACCAGATCTTAGGATGCGATAAAGAACCTCATTTGCTTCGTGATGCTATATGCTATGTGATACATGGCCGGGCTTCTTCTTGAAGTCGAAAGGCTAACTTGACTACGACCCAATGTAAAGAATTTCATGGGTGATTAAAGGATTCACGAAAAGGCACATCCGCAGGTTCCATTTCCAATGATGTTTGATCAATAAGTTTCTCAAAACACAACCATTCTCTCATTATGGAGTATGGTTGACCACCCCTTATTTTCACTGAGCATTTAAGGAAGAAGGCATGCCCTTAAATGAGGTTTATGTAAGTTGACCAGCCGCCGGCAATAATGCATATTCCATGACAGCATAGTTCTGGGAAACTGATATTTGTTTGGTTGCCAACTACGAATGCTATGAAAGTCATTAAAGTTGGGGCCGTATAAGAATTCTAGCGAAACAAAGCAATTCAGAGGAGTTGACTTTTTTCTTGTATTTATTTGATAATGTCTCATCTAATAGCACGCTAAGAAGTCGCACACGGATGATGCCAGCAGATTATTCGAGGCCTGTATCTATACAATGAATGAACATTCATTTTTCCAAGGAAACACCAAGCCCCTAGTTGTGGCCTACTTACTTCTAGTTGATCAAATCAGACAACTGACTAAACCCTCGGTTCATATCTGTCGGCGGCATTTGCACGTTTCTTGTAGGAGTCATTCTAATTAAACAAGGTCAAATCTAGCTATTACAAAATTTGAATAAGGATCATCCGGTCGACAGAAAGAAAAAACAGCAGAAGACCAACTCAATTTGGAAAAAGAAAGAAATTACCATGAAAATACCTCCCATTTTTTTGTATTCCATCTTCCTCGTGATGGGATTTGATGGCATGAAATTTCCCAAGTCCATGATAAAACAAAATCTCCCATTTTGTCATTTCTTATCTATAATCATTTCTTAATTATATTGATCACATCATGCATGACAGCACACGCTAATTCCAACCTCTTGTAACATAACTAGTTTAATAACAACAATTAGTGAGGAAGACAACTCCATTCCCCGCGTAGTAAGAACAAGAACACGGAACTAGGGCCAGTCTAAAAACATTATCTTTCTTTGTCGGCGAAGACGCAGCGTAACGATCCTGTAAAGAGCTCAATGCATATAGTTTAAACTTGTGATCATTAACGCCTACAAAACGCATGAAATGATGGACGTGTAATATCTAAATAAATATAACAAGTTGCAAGAAGACGGTCCAACCACCTCAGCCGTCCTTTCGATCAAAAATCGTTGGTTGAAACTTCCCAGAAGGCGACCCTCAAAGCCATCAAGTGGTAGTTTCCGCACGAGCACAAGCACGCTTGGCCCAACGTTTATGACAAAAAAAGAAAGAAATGGGGAGCTTCCATCTTCACGGCTCTTTTGGTGGACCAACCCGAAAACGACGTCGTGTTTGCCCAATGGATATTCAACACGTCACGTCCCCGGCCTTAAGGGAATCCCAACGGGCACCCCCCGGTTGCCGGTTGCCACATCCCTCGCCCAATATAAATAGAATCGCGCCCCCACCTGCATCAAGCCGTTAGATTCGTTCGTTTCAGTTTGTCTTCCGTGAAGAGAATCCGCCATCTTATTCCGGAATCTGAAGTGGAAGCAGAGTGAAGGGTCGAGGGGACGGGGGTTTCGATTCATGGGGACTGGAATTTCTGGCGATGTTTGTGGTGAGTTCCTGAGGAATCTGTGCGAGGATCTTGCTTGGGACTACGCCGTTTTCTGGAAGATTAGGCAGCATATCCCCTTGTGAGATCCTCAACCTTTCCGCTCCTGATTCCGGCTTGATGGATCGCCGATTGCTGTTTGCTTTTTTTCGAACTGGTTTACTTATTATCATCTGAGGAGAGGAATTAAGGCCGACTCTTTTCGAAACCGCTGGTTAATTATTGATCTCGAAGTGGAATAGATTGGTTTAGTTGATATCCTAATCTAGAATGAGAGTCGTCCTGTTCCTTCTTCAGGAATTTCATGTAGTCTGATCGAATTGACTTCGTATTTCAGTTTGGTCTGGATATCTAAGAGATCTTTTGTTCAGGCTTTTGTCTTGGGAAGATGGTTATTGCAATCATCCTAGGCGTAAGCTGTCCCAGGGGTTTGCTCTAGTTGTGGCCGAGGCAGATACACTTTCTTTGCTTGAAGATGCAAGCGGTAATTTGTTGGGGACTATCGTGTCGGACCTGTCGAGTTTATTCTACTCTGTTGGAGATGGGTATATACATCTGTCTTCCCCTATCATCTCTGTTTCTCTCTTTCTTTCTTAATAATCTCTACAGTCCAAGATCCCTTCTATCTTTAAAATTAGGAACACAGCATCCACATAGTGAGATTTTATTGAAATTTGTTCATCTCTACTCTTGAAAGAAACTCCGAACTGTTTCTTGATTATGCATGCCTTGTTTATGAAGGCTCGTAGCTGAAGTGGCTAACAGAGGATATCACTGCTGGCTGTCTTGTGATGACGTGCAGTTTAGCATCAACAGGGAGATGCCTTCTGTGGTGAGTTGCTGACAAAACTGTTCTGTGGCAATAAACCATCGGGTGTTGCCAAACAGGTGAGATGGAAATCTTTTACTGACCTCTGCTGTGACTTTTCTTTTTGCAGATTCCACAGGAATGGCTGCCTCAACTTTCCATGGGCATTAAGGTGAAGAACCCTGACACTGTGATCTGGAATATACACAAGTGAAATTGATTTTGATATTCATATCAGGGGACACATTCTTCATGACGATCCCTGCTACAACGTTGTTTTAAAGCAAAAGGAATTGGCTGGCATGAGATGTGCTTGCAAGGAATGGTTAATATTTATTGATTGAAAATTTCATTATGCATTTTATAAATGGGCATGCTGCTGCTTTGCTCTTGTTGATTAACATATTAATTATGTGAACGCATTTTCTTGCAGACTATATTACTGGTACCTATTCTTCCATATGGGGTTCTCCAACTCGGCTCGCTGGATAAGGTATGTCCTAATTCGTTCTCCCCACCTACAGTTTTGATATGTAAATCCTCTTTTCTGATTCTTAATGTCACATTTTCAGGTTGTCGAGGATATGGCAGTTGTTGCTCATATCACAGAGAGATTTACCTCTTTGCATAGTGTCTTCAGCCAATCACGGATTTACCTAGAACCTGAAGATGTTGAAGACCTTTTGTTACTTCCTCTGGCGTCCTGTTTATCCGATGACGCGGTTGGTGCATTCTCTATCATCGAGAAGAATTTAGCGTGCTCAGCAGATCTGATAGAAGAAGCAAGTGTCTTGAATTTTGATGAAATCTCGGAAACTTTCACCCTTTTGGAGGAGAATTCCTTTGCCCCAATGGATGAAAGTCCGGAGGGCAATCTCTTTAGTTTGGAAGAAGTGGAAACCTTTGCGGATTGTTATCCTGGAGGATTTTATGATACCGCTGTTGATTACTGTGACAGCAGCGATCTCATGGCACTTCTAAATGACCTGGAGAATGTTCTGGGCTTATCCATGGACTGGGACCTGGAGGTAGACTTTGTTTCCAATGTTTTAGCTCTGGAGAATGGGGAATCCTTTAATAAAGATGAAGATGACTACCCCACGGAGGCTGACTCGGGTGACTTGACTTCAAACGACTCACCCACTGAAGTAGGGAATCATGATTCCTCCATGAAGACATCAGCAAATTTTCGGAAAAGGCAACACGAGCCTGAGGGAAGGGACGACTTGGTTGAGCAGAGTGTTATTTCAACTGCATTCAACGCCCGACCCCATGGTGACCCACGAGATAGTTCTATGTCATTATCTAAGTTGCAGGGCGATCCGGATATAGTAAATGAGAAAGATCAGCTCGTCAGAGTTAGCTCTAACGAGTCTGACCAAGAGAAGGAGCAGACAAAGCGAATGTCTGGTTGTAAAAGGAAAGCGCGGGCAGGCGATAACCCCAGGCCAAGGCCGAGGGATAGGCAACTGATTCAGGATAGGGTAAAGCAACTCCGTGAACTCATCCCAGACGGATCAAAGGTGGTTTGAGCTTTATCATCCAGCTTGACCTCGCTTTTCTCCTTCTTCGATTCCTGCTCCACATAACTCATGGTTTGGTTTTTTGTGATGTTTGTTTCAGTGTAGCATCGATGCTCTTCTGGCTCAAACAATAAGACACATGCTGTTCCTTAGGAGCGTGACAAACCGAACAGAGAAGCTGAGAAAGTGTACCAACCCTGATGAAAGAGTGCAGAACCAGCAAAGAGATTCTGAAATCTCAGAGGAACGTCAGAGTGGATCCACCAGGGCTGTTGAGATTGCTGGCGAGCAACAGGTCTGTCCCATAGTTGTGGAAGATCTCGAATATCCAGGACTCATGCTCATCGAGGTTCGTCTTCTGGTCCTCCGATATTACGCAATCTCCCATCAGATGCAATTGCTCCCCCAGTGGGTTGATATCTCCATACGATCACGTGCAGATGCTCTGCAATGAACACGGGCTATTCCTAGACATCGCCGAGGTGCTGCGAAGACTAGAGCTGGACATAGTGAGGGGAACGACCGAGGCTCGTTGCGACAACACGTGGGCCTCTTTCGTGGTCGAGGCCTCAAAGGGCTTCCACAGGATCGACATCTTCTGGCCACTAATGCAGCTCTTGCAGCGAACCAGGAATCCTTCTGCCTCCTTACCATCAACCGTCGCTTAAGATTTCAAATATAGTATATTATACTATGATTATATTATTTCAAAGAATCAGGCCCATATTCTCCTCTTTTGGGCTTAATTTAGCCACGGGGTATTAACGGCCTTTTGGGCCACGTGGCATGTAAGTGAAATGGGCTCGGCCCAATAACTATTTGGAGTAATAGATTGGAGCAGTTCTTTTAAAAAGAAGAAAAGAAAAGGTCTCCATCTACTCTACCCTGTCCTTCTTCCACTGCTAGTGTTGTAATAGAAAATGAAATTTGTGTCCGGAACAGGAAGATGTTGATGCCTCACCAAGAAAGAAAGCCGCGCGGTCCGTTTCCCGTGAAGGTTCCCACCTTTTGCTAATATATTATTCTAATCTGAGTCCAGCCAAGAGTTAATAATCACTTTGTTTATCACCTTTTCATTTTTCTTGGGCTTGTGGGAGTCTGATGAGTGCGAGACAAAAACAATCAGATGAGAGCTGGGAGACAACTCCCTGTTTGTCAAATGTGAAAACGAGGCTGTCTGTTCTCATTCATCGATGATCATCTATCAGTCAGGTCCAAAGGAGACAGTTACATAAAACTGGGATTCATGGGATAAAGATGAGCTCTCACCACCGATGACCAAAACCATCAATTTCATATCGATTGATGGAATAATCTCCACCCGCCAACCACAAAAAAAAAAAAAAAAAACTTGAGAAAGAAAAGAGTCATTATCTGGCTAGAATGGACCATTTGGAAAAGTGTCATGTACAGTGATGTTTGGGGGGGCCACTGCGCCTTGACCCAACCGAGGTTTGGATTTACGTCTACCTGATACAAACAGTGGCGACAATCGTTCTTATTATATGTCATGAGGGGAGACTACGAAGAAAGACCTCGCCTTTCATTTGATAATGACCGATTACGAATGTTTCTTTCGTATCCCCGACGGAAGGGACTCGGCTCGAGGATGATTACAACAATCGCGGCCCCCGACAGGGATCAAAGTCCAGATTACAGGAAATCAACACCCCCCCTCTCTCTCTTCCCAAAAAAAATAAAAAAATCATACGCATAGACATGGCGATGATAAACTTGTTCAGCTTCTCTCGCTCCCACAAGAATGTAGGAGAAACTCCTTGTTACCGAACTCCGTGGCCCGACCCTCCTATTCTCCGGAAGAGATCACACACCAAGGGACTCAGTCTAAACCTCTCTTACATGTTTCCTTCTGTTGTCGTCGTTCGGACAAGATCAGGATAACTCCACTATTTGTGTAAGGACACAAATCCTTTAGTTCAAAAAGATTAATCAAACTCGAGGTGTCAACTAAGAAATTTCCATCAGGGTTGACTTCGTTGAAGGGCCAGGTCAATATCAACTCCTTTAAACTTGTCCTCTCATTCTAATGAGGGAAACGTCGTTCAACGAAAGAAAGAGAAGTAAGGAAGTAAGAAACAGAAGAAAAGTTGAAGAACACCCTGATTAAAATAAAAAACATCATTCATCATGTGGAGAGCTATACAATTTGGAGGGATCGGTCCATCCTTCAAATAAAGGACATGTGGGTTAGACTTATAAAAATTTTATTATGATTAGTGAAACGTTTTGATTAGCGACAATGTTCTAAAATCGATAAAAAAAAACTTAGTTAAGACCCCATTAGTCGATATCATATGGTGTGTGAGTGGGGGGAGATTACCCTTGTTTTCGTCTCCTCTTTGGATTTTCCTACTTCCAAACAATCTACATGTAATACTCGACTAACTCGTTCTTGTAGTTGTATGTCTGAAGGGAAACACGGTTCGATCAACTGGTGTTAAACGTTGCTATAGGGATACATATTTTATGTTGCCATTATTGCTACCATTGATATGACACCGTAATCACAATTTTCTTCCTATAACTGATGATGAAGGACAACTTCCCTCGATCTCGACTAAGCCAAAATGAAACACAACATCGAGCTTCACGTCCTGTTTACTCACGCTAGGCGACACATAGCTCGTATCGCAACCGAATTATGTCCTTCTAGATTTATACGATCGACCACTATCGATGTGGAATATGCCCAAGCCCTAGTTTACATCAAACCAACAATGTCTCTCGTACTTGATACGAAAGAAAAGAGCGAGAGAGAAAAGAAAAACAACTTCTCTGGTCACCTATAACAAGGAAAACAAAAACACTACAACTTAGTAAATAGGTTTTTTTTTTTTTTGTCCAAGTCTCAAAATCAACCTATTTTGACGGAGGTTGTAGCTTACAAGGACAATTTCAGTAAGAAAAGGGGCAAAATATAATAATAATAATGGTAATAATGGACCCACAAGAAATTGAAATTGATGAAGGATTCATTCTTTCTTCAACACAATGGAAATGCATATTAGCAAAGTAGGCTGACCCCAAATTCCATGTCTTCATTCTCACCATTCCCACAATATAAGGCGAGAATCTTCTTCCATCACTTATCTCCCTCCTTCATTTCAAGGAAACCCGTGCTACATATTTGATGGAACAAACTCCCTTCGTGATGTGGTCGAAAAGAAGGCTGGGAGCAAGCAACCCTATCTACGACGACTCGTGGGAGGAACAGGCTTTTGCGGAAGATGCCGCGGGAGCACTCGGGGGTTGCATCTGGCCGCCGAGATCCTACTCCTGCAGCTTCTGCAGGAGGGAGTTCAAGTCAGCTCAAGCCCTTGGCGGCCACATGAATGTTCACAGGAGAGACAGGGCGAGATTCAACCAGTCACCCGATCCGGATCAGATGTCTCATCTCGACCAAGCTGGCCACGACTCGATCCCTCAGCAGATTCATCAGTTGTTCCACAACCCTAGCCCTAAATCAGCCCTAGGTGCTGCCACAACACCAATCTCCCCACCCGAGCTTCTCCGTCGTCCCGCGGACATCAAAATCCCTCCATATCTATCCTCTTTTCCAGGTGAATTCAGGGGTAGACTGTCGGGTGGCGTCAGTTTTGTTCCAGCTAGGTTGAATTCGTTCAGCGAAAACTGCTTCCATATCACGGGGTGCGGATCAGAGAAGAACAACAAGCTGTCACTTCACAAACAACGCGATTATGGCCACAAAACCAGGTCAGATCTCGTTGAATCGAATTCTCTCGTGGGCTTGAATTTGGCCACTCGGACGCCGTCATCCTTTTCTGATGACGATGACGAAGAAGAAGAGGACACCATGACCTCAACCACCTTACGGAAAAGAAGGCGGACAGACGAACCCTTCGTGCCAGTGTTATTAAAAAGAACTCTCCAGTCGGTCGTCCATGTGGACGAACTAAGCAATAACGCCGGAGAGGAGCTGGATCTCGAGCTTCGCCTAGGAGATAGGCCGAAGGGGAAACTACCCCTGAGTTGAAAATGGTCGGTAGTTCAATTGTAAGTTATTGAGCGGAGTTTGGTTGTTGTTCTTCCCATGTCTTCCCTCTTCCCTAATCGCCTTCTGTTACTTCTTCTTCCCGCCTTTAATTGTCACAAAAGGTTTCTAAAAAAGAAAACCATGGCTTTTCCCTTGATCAGTCGAATCCCAATTACTTGGTCGGATGTATTTCGCGACGGTATAAATTCAAGAATTCGTTCTATGTAGATATCAAAGCATTGAGCAACAACCCGTCGATCATTTGCGGGAAGTTGATGCTTTCTCCCATTTCCAAATTCATATTGTAGGGCTTGATTCCCATCATCATATCAGTAAGATTTGTGATGAAAAGCCTGTGAATTTCAGATCCAAAAGTGAGTACAGAGTTCCTTTTCTTCTTCTAACCGACAGAGTCAAATGAACTGTTTTTTTTTTTTGTGAAATAAAGGATGGCAGAATTCGAGGTAGTGAAATTGCATGAAAAAACATTTCGTCTGGTGACAAGTTCCCATTTTGATGAGTACACGAGCATATCCCCCCAAACAAGATTAAAAAAAAAATTCATACAAATTCACTGACATTCTATCAGCAATTCCATCTTGTGTTTTTCTGTGAGCATTTAGAACAATTAAAATAATAATAATAATAATAATAATAAAAGACATTATAATGACGACAGAAGCATCAAAACATTGATTCCCTTTTTCTCTTCTCGGTATCATCATCATCATCATCATCTCCATCATTATTCAATCAAGGAAGTGTTCAAGAGCAGCAAAGCAAAACGTTATTAGTCAGAGATCCCGTTTCGTGTCAGTTCCTCACTCTTCACAAAAATCCATCTGCATGTTGTCGTACAATATATATATATATAAATTTTATCTCAATGAATCCAAATTAGCCAACAACTCCCTCGGGAATCATCCCCCCCAACAATTTGAAGAATCATATCGACACCACAGTTGTATTATATGAAAAACGGGAAAGCTTTATATTGTAATGTATTGGGGGGGGGGGGGGGGGGGGGGGGGGGGGGGTGGGGGGGGGGGGTGGGGGGGGGGGGGTGGGGGGGGGGGGGGGGGGGGGGGGTTTTGCTGCATATTTTTCCCTCTAGAACAAACTTTCATTTTCCCCACTTTAAATCGACTTAAGCAAAGCAAATGTTAAACGAATATATCAATAATAATCTGGTGTCGTCCTTTTTTTTTTGGGGGAGAATTTCTTTTAAAAATCAGATGAGATGATCGAATCTTCCTGTTGTTTTTTGATTGGTGATTCGATTCTAATTAAAGGGTCGATTTCCGAGTGGTGTGTTGTTTCATTCCATTCACTGAAAGTGGGATTTGTTTTCGAGAGAGAGACGAAAACTCATCCTTCAGTAAGTCAGATAGCTTCGTTTTGGGCATTTCATTTGGGCAGGAGACAACACTGAGAAACGAATGAACAGACAATGTAAATTAAACAGGGGGAGGCGTATTTGTCTCATTAGGGTTAGCTGATAAGATAGATGGGTTCAGTTGGTGGCAGAGGGAGAGCACATGCAAGTCGAGACGTGATTTATTAAATGTTTTGTCCTCATTACAAAGCAACATATTTTTGTTTTTAAAGATAATCCGCCATGTTGAAAGTTTCGAGGCAGTAGGAGGAATGGCACAATTATTTCCCCTTTGTAACGTGGTGTCAAGGGGTATATTTTTGCCATTCCTTCTTGCCTAGTTGAGGGCAGGGTGAAGGGAATAATTTCCATTAAATGCCGAAGAGAGAGAGAGAGGGAAGAGGAATTTCTGGTCAATTTGAAATGGGGAGGAGGGGAGAATGTGTCTTTTAATAATTGGTATCAATGAACAACCGGATGACATGGAGAGGGGGAAGAATATAGTATGATATTTCATGGGGAATCGGCTACACTACAAAACCCCAATGCATTTGTTACAACATACATGATTGCCAAGAAGAAGGGGAGAGGAGGGCACTGAGGTTGTCGGTCAGATATCAAAACAATCAAGGGATTTCAGA